>JAOUZG010006867.1:581874-616937 GCA_026289955.1 Argiope argentata
TTGAATTTTATTAATTTAAATCTGTTAATGTTAATTTGAATTTTATTTATTTGAATCTGTTAATGTTAATTTGAATTTTATTTATTTGAATCTGTTAATGTTAATTTGAATCTATTGACAAAAGTCGGGTATTATTAACTTGGAAATTGATTTTAAAATTTAACGTATTATTTTGATTGCTCCAGTAATGAGCACATTGGCTTTATACTTTATAATCAATAAAAAAGTAATTTTAATGAAGCTGTTTTGAATTTTACGCCTCCTCGGCATAAATTTTTGCTGTCAACTTTGCTACATTTTAGGTTAGTTTACTCAGAGAAATAACATTTTTGAGTTATTGCGTTTAATTAGAAAGGCAAACATAATTCCAAAACGTGTTTTTCGAACTCTTTGAGGTCTGAAAGGTGAAGATTCGACAAAATCTCCTGACTTTTTTTTTTGTCGATTACGATACTTTCTTTGTATACTTTGTGTACTAGAAATTAAAACCTGAGTATAAGATTTTTACTTTCCCACATATTCTAATTGCTTTAAACTTTGGATTTAGAATCCAAGTATTATTGTGAAGATTCCACACCGAATTTCATTTATGGATGAATTTGTCGTCCCTTTGAGTTACAACCTTCATATACAAATGAATGGAATTTTTTTAAAGTTTCGTTGGTCAAAAATTTGTTATTTAATAGTCGCAACAGAATGTACTTAAAATTTCAACTTTTCTTCTTACGTCAGAATATGATGTTATTTTGGGAAATGAGGTTTTGGGGCGTCAACAAAAATTCGTAGACGAAAAATAAGAAAAACCGTAGGTGAAAAATTGAAATTTTATTATCTGCACGAGCATCTCAAAAAATTTCCTTTTAATAACAAATTGCCATTGCATTTACAAAAGCTCTGATTTTTTAAAAAATAAGTTAATGACTAAAGGAAATAAAACCTAGAAAAATGTCATTTTGAGCACGTGATTATATGGAATGAAATAAATAAGAAATGTGATATTTTTTAAAATAATAAATGCGAGACAAATTTAAAAAACATCTTTTTTTTATCGTTTGAAATAATGAAGTGACTCATTCGATGAAACGACTAAAATGAATGAAAATATTAATTTAACTTGCTCGCGCACGTGGTACTTGGCCGTTCAAGAAATGATGTTCTGACTTAATACATTGAAATATGCACAGCAGATTTCATTTTAATCTTTATTTATTTATATTCACAAGCCTACAGACGAAATGATAGACAAAGGAATCTCAACTGTATTCCTCCCAAAATGTGACGGAAATCTACATTTTTGTGAAACGATTATTCACTAGATTTCATTTACATAGCTTATTGCTTTTAAAATTTGCTTATAGAAGACAGATGGGTATAAACACTGTCTAAAACGGAGAAAATTTATTAAAATCTCGAGGTCGATAATTTTTTTGATGATTACAATATTTTCTGTTTGAATATTTTATATACGATGCAATAAAAATAAATGGTTGAAAACTTGATTTACTTCAGATTGGTAAGTATATTTTATTCATGACTTACAGAACCATCATTGTAATTTATTTTTATATTAGCCACCTTTATTGACCAGATTGTCAGTGAAAAGTGAATGAATTTAATTTGAATTAAATCGCTCATTAATAACTTTGTTGTTAATTTTTCCTCTCAATTATATTTAAGTATCGAATTCCGATGCATACAATAGCCGTTTACAATCACTATTCTTATGTTTGCACTAGTAACTATATAAATGAACATTCTTGATAGAGACAATATAATCTATTTATGATATCGCAAGAGCTATTAAAATGCCTTGGTCAATTTCGTTACTTTTCCGTAAACTGGGCGCCAGCAAAAAATCACCAAAAATTTTTTGGCTGAATACTACATTATTTGGCGATCTTTCGCTTTAAAATCGCGGTAAGAAATTTGGCTGAGTTCTACATTATTTGGTGATTTTTCGCTTGCGTCTGCCTAACGGGAAAAATATCTCCATTTCATATAACTTCTAATTTTCACGGCATTACATATAACTTCAATTTCTTATTCCTGTGGCGATTTTTTAGTAATTTTAGAGGCTGCTTATGGTGACTAGGTAGCTTCTAAATTTTCTATCATTTATGACATTAAAAATTGTGGGTTCAATAATTTACATAACATGATATTAATGTCTTCCTTGGCACTTAATTTGAAATTTCAAATTTCGATAAATATAAAATTTGCACTACTTTAGAAGCCTTAAACTTTTTCATGCATTGTGCTAAGCATTTTCCTAAATTTCTGTTTTTAAACTCACAATATTTAAAAATGGGTACACTTCAAAAATTTTCATCTTTATTTAACTCTGAAGTTAAACCTTAAATGTAAATATAATGAAATTTCAAAATTTTTATTAAAAGAATACCATACACGGAAACTTATTCCTTATTGGGAAATTAAGCTGAAGTTTTATTTCTCGGTCATCAAACATTTAAAAAAGATTAAAATGAAATCTGCTATGCATATTTCAATGTATCATGTCAGAACATCATTTCTTGAACGGCCAAGCACCACGTGCTCGTGCGAGTTAAATTATATATTTTTTTCATTTTAATCGCTTCATCCCTTTAGTATTGCAAACAATAAAAAAAACTTTGTCTCACATTGATTGTTCAAAAAAATATCGCATTTCCTATTTATTTCATTTCATAAAATCGCATGCTCAAAATGGCATTTTTCTAGGTTTTATTTGCTGTAGTCATTAACTTATTTTTTTTAAATCTGAGCTTTTGTAAATGCAATGGCAATGCGTTATTAAAAGTTGATTTTTAGAGATGCTCTTGCAGATAATAAAATTTCAATTTTTCCCTACGAGTTTTTGTTGACGGCACAAAACTTCATTCCTAAAACAATATCATGTTCCAACATGAGAAAAAAAAATCCATAATGAAGTACTATTAGCAACAATAAAAATGATTTGTATTTCGCTTCAACGATGAAATATAACTTTGTAAAATATGTTCAAAATATTACTGAACAGATGAATTTTTGAATGTTTTGATGATAAATCAATTTTTTTTGCTGGAATATTTTCGGAGCTTATCGTAGGAAAACTCCTTATTTCGGATTAATTTTTAGATTTTTTAAATTTAATATAAAGCTTAAAAAATTTGCTCCAATTTGTATATTCCAACTTTTCTAAGTACCCTTGGTGTCTATATGGTAGCTTTGGATCAAATCTCTTGGATTTGTAGCGCCAATATTGCATTCATCTTTATTATTGGCAGCGATTATTAGATTAGATAAGATGTCTACAAAGGAATCGCATTATCGATATACATTTGAATTTAAAAATGAATATTGTAGATTGTAAGTTACAAATATATTTAATTATTTAATAAATATATTTATTTTATCTCTTTAAAATTCATTATGAATGGCTTAAATAAGTTGAGATTCACACAAGAATCCGACAGTTCTGAGAATCATATTTTATTTCCTCTTAAGACTTTTAAGAAACTTAATTTTTTAAAACTTAATATGTTTAATATTTATAATAATAATAATAATATTAGAAAAATGTTGTGTTCTCATAAATTTTATCGTGTCAGAACATGATGCTATTTTGAGAATGAGGTAGACAAAAATCCGTAGGCTAAAAATAAAAAAATAAAACGTATGCGAAAAATTGAAATTTTATTATCTGCCCGAGTATCTCAAAAAATCAACTTTTGATAACGCGTTACCGTTACAAAAGCTCTGATTTAAAAACATAAGTTATTGACTACAGCAAATAAAACCTAGAAAAATGTCATTTTGAGCACGCGATTTTATGAAATGAAATAAATAGGAAATGTGATATTTTTTAAAACAATGAATGCGAGATAACCTTTTTTGGATCGTTTGCAATACTAAAGTGACCCCTTCGATGAAACAATTAAAATGAATAAAAATATAATTTAACTCGCACGAGCACGTGGCGCTTAGCCGTTCAAGAAATGTTCTGACATGATACATTGAAAAATGCATAGCAGATTTTATTTTAATCTTTGTTTCCAATTTATTAAATAAATACGGTAAAGAGTGTAAGTTCAGGAGTTTTCACTGGAGTTATCAGAGAATGCAGACAGTAATATATTTTATTTTCAATAATCTATAAGATTGCTAAGAAACGTATTATTTCTTTTATCTAACTAATATGTGTAACATTTAATTATAATAAAAATAAAGAATTATAATGATAATATTGGGAAAAATGCCGTGTTCTCATTAATTTGTTATGGAATTTTCATTGGATATTGATTATGCAGGTATCTACCTTAACATTTATTTTCTATTGCGAAATTCCGTTTGAAGTTCAGCGTTGCATAAATTCTAAGTAATCTACCTCAACCACAAGGTCTCGCACTCTTTTAATGTTTACCTTTCATTTTCGCAGAAACTAATCCTATTGGCGAGATTTATCCCCTAACCCGCGGCGCCATTCACGCCAATTCCGGCAACCCCGCCGCCCTCAACCGCTGGAATCTCCGAAGAGCGGCAACATTCTTCTCATCCTGTCTCCTCCTCCACCTCCGTATCGGACTCTCCTCCATCCATAATATCTCGACGGTCCCCCCCTCAAAAATAAAACCGTTTGGCGCCGATCCACCGTTTTTCCACCACTAATCTATTTTTGAGATTTTTCCACCCTCGCAAATCCGGCAAAGACGGTGGAACGATGGAATTTGGCGGACCGATGTGTTGTTGTTCGACCAACGACTGTTGATCCGTAGAAACGTGCATCTTCACCTATTCGGCTGGAGAGGGTGGCTGTCCCCGGATTCCAGGAGATTCGCAGACGATAAATTGACAGATGCAGTCAAGGAGTCGTTTGCACAGGACAGTGTTGTCTTCCGTGTAACACTTGTTAAAAGTGAATGTTTTTTTTTCTCCAACATTATACGAAAAGCGTTCCATTTCCTTTTCGAACATTTTTTGTTGTTGCTCTTCAAGGTTGCGCGCGTAAATGATTATCGAGTGTTGCCAAACGATAAAAGAAAAATAGAATACCTTTTTTTATAGTGCACTTGTTGGACAAAAGTGAGTAATTTGAGAAAAAAGAAGAAAAAAGCTCATTTTTTTCGTATGATGAAATAAATCGTTTGACGTTCTTTTTAGAGATTACTTTTGATATATACGAAAATTCGTGAACGTAATTCTTTGCAAAGTGAAAAAGTGAAATATATTTTGTTTTTGAATGTCTTTATTTATGAAAAATGTTTGATGTTAAAAAATTGTATGTGCAGTAAGTTAGAAACAATATCTTTTTAATTTGAGTATTACAGGTAAAGATTCAAGAATTTTACAATTACAAATCCTTATTAATTTATTAAAAAAAATCTTTGCAATTCAAAAGTGATAACAACAAATCTTAGCAAGCCGAAGAAAAAAAAATATTCGAAGGCATTTCATGGGAACATACTGAGAGCTTTGAACAATTATTTCCTTTCGTTTGTGCTTGCAATTTTCTAAACAAAGAGCAAATTTTCTTGTGATCAGTCTATTTAGCAAACCTTTTGTCAAAGAAATTAATAAAAGTGACAAAGAAAATAAAAACTGTTTTGAATATTCGCATTTTGAAAAAGAAAATTGATTTGAGCTTTTCATGAACACTTGTTGATACAAAAAGCTTTCCTTTTCCACTTGGCACATAATAGTACCCTTTGGAGCCTGACTTTTGTGAAGCAAGCTATGAGCATTGCGTGGTATTCAAGCAATTAGATTAAGTAATAAACAGTTTATCGATTTATAGAATTGACTTTTTATTGATCTGAAATTCTAGTGAAGAGCTGAAGAGGACCGTGTCCTGGATAGTCATTTGCACAGTTTAAAATCTCATGATTCGATTTCTCATTGAGGCTGGTTAACTAAGGGTTCAAAGTGGAGTCCGGTAACGAAGAATCGGGCTCAGCCATGGGTAAAGTGCCTAAAAAGGGCCGGAAGATGTTCCAAAAAAGGAAATCTTCGGGCACAGTGACTTCTTTCAAAAAGCTTCAGCTGTCCCTACTGAATACCGACATCATGCGAAAGGCGTGCACGGGAAGAGCTTCGAACACCCTGCTGCCAAAGAAGCCCATTGAACTCTCAAGATTTCCGGAATATATGGAAATGATCCGGAAATATGACGTCATTTTGAGGACCGAATTTCAAGTAAGTCGTGCTCTTTGAATTTTCACCTCATTTTTTAGTATAGAAGGGATTTACTATAAAATATGAAACGCAACGACAGATTGCAATCTTTTTTTACAATGCAATCTCATATGAAAGAGCATTTTCGTAAGGCTCTAAAGATGCTGCAATTTATTCGTCAAGATCCTCTATTTTGTGGCATTTATCTAAACACTTATTCATACTTAATTTCTTACTGTATTATACTTAATTTCTACTGTATTATTTAATATAGAAAGGATTTACTTTAAAATATAAATTGCAATGACAGATTGCAATCTTTATTTGAAGTTGTAATTCCATATAAAAGAGTATTTTCCTAAGGCTGCAATTTATTCATCGAGATCCTTAATTTTATACCATTTATTTAAACACTTATTTATGCAATTAAGATTTTTGTTCGATTATTGTAACCATTCATTAACTACTGTACTTATTTTTTACTGTATTATTTAATGTAGAAGGAATATATGTATAAACTGCAATGACAGATTGAAATATAATATTGAAATACTGGCAATTAAAATATTAACTGCAATGACAGATTGCAATCTTTATTTGCAATTGCAAGCTCATATGAAAAAGCATTTTTGTAAGGGTCTAAAGAGACTGCAATTTATTCATTAGATACTTAATTTTTTGCCATTTGTTTAAACACTCATTCATACAAAAAGATTTTTTTAGATTATTGTTACTATTCATTAACTACTGTATCTAATTCCTACTGTATTATTTAATGGAGAAGGGGTTTACTCTAAAATATGAACTTTAAAGACAGGTTACAATCTTTATTTGCAATCTCATACGAAAGAGTATTTTCGTAAAGCTCTAAAGATACTGCAATTTATTCATCGATATCCTTAATTTTTTGTCATTTGTTTGAACACTTATCCATACAATTAAAAATGCTATTTTTTCAATAAATGTAACCATTCCTTAACTACTGTGCTTAATTTTCAGTGTATTATTTAATATAGAAGGGATTTACTTGAAAATATAAACTGAAGAGATATATTACAATCTGTATTTATAATTGCAATCTCATATGAAAGAGCGTTTTCGTAAGGCTCTAAAGATGCTGCAATTTATTTGTCAAGATCCTTTACTTTTTACCATTTGTTTAAAAACTTATTCAGAAAAATAATAGTGCTGTTTTCGATTATTATAACCCTTCATTAACTACTGTAGTTAATTTCTACTATTTTATCAAATATAGAAAAGATCTACTTTAAAATATGAACTGCAAAGACAGATGACAATATTAATTTTCAATTGCAATCTAATATGAAAGAACATTTTCGTAAGGCTACAAGATACTGCCATTTATTAGTCAAGATACTCAATTTTTTGCCATTTATTTAAACACTTTTTCATACAATTAAGTGACGTTTTTCTGTTATTGTAAACCCTTTATTAACTAGGTTCTTGTCCATATTAAAAGTTGATTCAATTTAAAATTCTAATTTAATCCAGTGGATTTTTTTTTGCATGAAAATCCTGTATTTTAAAATGAAATTTAAAAAAATTATTTTATTTTCATGATTTATTAAGTAATATTCATGTAAAAAAAATAAAAGTTAATTTTTTGTTTATTTTTTGACACACTTAGGTTTATTTAGACAAATTCTGCACAAATAAAAAAAGATTATATTCTGAACACGAATCTGATAATATTTTTAAAAATATGTTTAAATTACATTTTATAGAGAAAGAATTATTGTTATATGTCCGATATTAATCAAAATTATTAATTTTTTCAAAATTTATTACATAATATGATGCATTGACTTGATCTTAGCTTGAAATCTCACTTATAAATTGAGACAAAATATTCTTTCATTTTATTTGATGAGGCGTGTGACGTAATCGAATATCTTAAGTACATTTTTTTCATTTTAATTCAATTTGCGTAAAAAAAATCTTCCCCAATTTATGAAAGAAATATCTACGTAACAACCTAAATTCTTATTTCTATAGATTCATTGTTAATTTAAGTTTAATAATTAGATATTTAGCATATGAATATTACTCTATTAAGGTTTAATAGCAAAAATGAAACGATTTTCTAATATAAAGGTCTGAAACGATGTTCTAATAATTTCAATCACGTGAATACTCTGAATTTTCTCGAATATTATTTCTATTTTTTTATTGATAGAAATATTATATTATTAACAAAAAAAAAATGCTTCAAATAAGTTGAGTTGCCTGAATAGAATGTTAAATGTATTCATGCATCAAATAGAATTATTGCACTTTTGGTTTAAATTCAATAATTCAGTACTTAGTTTCTTTTATGGCTTTCTTTTTCTAATATTATTCAATTAATAACACTATGAATAACAAAAATTAATTCAATTTGTATTTCTACAGAATGCATATTTTTTCGAATTGATGTATACATAAATTTTTTTCACAAGTTTTGAAATTTTTATGTGCTACATCGCGAGCCGAAAATTATAAATTTCAATATAAATATTGTATAGCAAGAAATATTTGACAATCTTATTCTGTTTTTTCTTAAATCAGAATTCAAAACAGAACCAGTATTTATGATAAAATGACACATACAGTGATTTATGTGAAAAAAGTAGAATTGACAGAATTATTTGTGAAACAGTTAAATATTCAAAAAAAAAAGTTGAAAGAGTAAATAATAATTGTAGAGGAATTAAAAAATCGTTTTCATTTCGTTAAATGTTTTTCAACTGCATAAAAAATAATTGTGATAGAGAAAATTCTTTATAATATATAAAGCATTTTTAAAATATTTCCTTGATTACAAAGAATTATTACATTAATACTATTGAATAGAATATTGCAAATTTTTTATTATTGAATAGCCATGGTTTTTAGTTCAGCAAATATCTATTACTGGATCAGTTGCGCTATTATACATTCGATTATGATTAAAATCGCATCAACAAAGAAAAAATGTAACGTGTTCTTTGATTCCATAAATTCGAATCTGCTTTTACTGTTCAGAATTAGTTTTGAGATTATATGAAGGTCTAAGTGTTTGTAATGCCGTTGAAAATATTGATACATTCAAAGTTAGTCCCAGATTTTATGTCTTGTATGACAGCTAAAATGTTTTACAGTATTTGGCAAGAATTGGAATACCATCTTGAGATTTTACAAAAGGGTTTCCATATTGAAATTTACTGATATAATAGATTTATAAAAACGTTATATATGCTACGGCAAATGTGAATAATCGGTTATTATTAATACTAACCAGTTATTATCATTAATAACTATAACGGTTAATATAACAATAACTAATTCTTTACATTAACCGTAATTTTGTCTTTATATCTTTGAACTTGATAGCTCAAAAGGTACTTTTCCGCTAGCCAGGTGGTAGCAAAAAAATCGCCAAATATTGTAGAATTCCGCCAATTTTCTTAGTGATTTTAAAGCAAAAAAATTGCCAAATAATGTAGAATTCCACCAATTTTTTTGGCGATTTTTTTGTCCTGCAAGGCTAACAGAAAGAAACCGCTCAAAAATACAAAAAGTTGGAGAAATAAAATTTAGGATACGATTTTTTTCCAATAAAGTTGTAGCTATCTATCCAATATTGGACGAAATGTTTTCATCGGATAAATAAATTTTGTATCCTTTAATTGATTGAAATAACAATAAAAGGATTAAAATCATCAAGTTAAATAGGCTAAACGAAAATACGCACCGATCCAAATCTCATTTTTATGTGGTCGATGCGTAATTTTTTTTCTACCATCTATTATAATAAAAATGTAGCTCGAAATGCGTTGCTAAGCGCAAAACTGGAGAACGGCTCGACCGATTCGGCTAATTTTTTTAAATATTTTTGTTAAGACACGAGGATGGTTCTTATGGAGAGAAAAAATTAAAAAACTGCGAGGAAAATAGTTAAAACGACACTTTTCTTACTTTCCCGCCAAAAATCTTCATTTCCTTCCCCCACACCGAGTGAGATAGCAGGAAGTAATAAATTATGATTTGTTTAGAAAGAAATACGCGAAATCAGTTGGTTTTCATTCATAGATAACGGGAAGTTTAAAAAAGAAAGAAAATACTTGCTTTTATGCAGCTGATTATACTGATTAAAAACATTCTTCTC
The DNA here is from genome assembly GCA_026289955.1 of Argiope argentata. Lineage (NCBI taxonomy): Eukaryota > Metazoa > Arthropoda > Arachnida > Araneae > Araneidae > Argiope > Argiope argentata. Next base: position 592,169 of record JAOUZG010006867.1, read on the forward strand.
AACGGACGTGAATATCATTTTCTTCGTTTTTATTCGATGATGTTTCATTTTTTAATATTGCTATTGATTGTGTTCTGATATAAAGTTTTTTTTGTTGTTCTGAAGGATAAAAATTCTTTTTTTTATAAATGCGACATTAAGAGCCCTTAATGTTTTAATGTTATTCTTAAAAGGATTTATATATTAAACGATTCTTTTTTATTAATTTTTTTGGGTGTTTAGCCTGTATGGATATTTTATCTATTCCTGCTCAAAATAAAGTCTAGGCAGCGGAGAAAAAAAAATAAAAGGAAAAAAGGGTTTGTAGGAAGAAAAGTTATAAAGAAAAAATAATTATAGAAAAAAAAGGACTTGCAGAAAAAAAGGAAGGGAAAAAAAGAAACGAAGGATGTGTATGTCACTATTATTTCCTCTGAGCGCAGCATTTTCCAAACTGTTTTTAAATTTTCACATGTCCTGAAAACCAACTGTTGTTAGCGTTGTGTAACTGTTGTTAGTGTAACTTTATTTGTTTAGTGTGTTTACATTTAGACCCATGCCACCTGTAAGACGCGGGCGTAGCAATTTGGGCCGTAGAACTAGAAATGCTACAAACCAAGCTAATTTTCAATCTACTTGGACTGCACAACAACTTGAGGAACGAAATGAAATTGAAAGGATTAGAATATTAGAATCACGTGCAATGCGTCGTGTTCAAGCTACTTTCAATATTTCACGTGCGGCATTCAGCTACGATGTTTCAATTGACTACAGTTCCTACCAATGCGTTGCTATTGGATCTATGAACTTAGTTTGCTCACATTGTAAGGCGTTGAAATACAAGAATGAAGCAAATGTATTGTGTTGCGCAAATGGCAAAGTGAAATTAGTGCCATTGGTTCGGCCACCAGAGCCATTGTACTCATTGGTTTCAGGAATTGGTACGAATTCCATACACTTCCTTACAAACATACAAAAATATAATAACTGTTTCCAAATGACTTCTTTGGGGCAACAAATATATTTAGTGACAATTTCATGCCAACTTTTAAGGTAACAAGACTTATTTTAATTTTTATCACGTCAGAACATGATTCGTTTTTGGGAGGAGGGTTTTGACGTCAATATAAATCTGTAGGCGAAAAATAATTTTTTTAAAAAAATCAACTTTTAATAACGTGTTGCCATTGCATTTATGAAAGCTCTGATATTTTTATAATGACTACAGATAATAAAACCTAGAAAAATACCATTTTCAGCACGTGATTAACAGCTCATTGACATTGGGGATGGCAAAATTCCTGTAGACTTTTTAACTGGCTGCATTACATTGCCTGCCAATTTTTGTCAGTTTACTGAATCAAAAACCGAGCTCATTCAAAAGGTTTTCCCAAACGTCACTCAAAATTACAGAGATCTTTTTTGGTTGAGTGAACGAGCAATCTTAGCTGCCAAAAATACAGATGTAAATGAAATAAATTTCAAAATTCAAAATGAAATTGTGGGCGAATTAAGAACATATAAATCAATTGATTGCGCAACTAACCAAGATGATGTTGTTAATTATCCACCAGAATTTTTAAATTCACTAGATTTTCCACGATTGCGGCCTCATAATCTTCAATTAAAAGAAGGATCGGTGGTCATTATGTTGCGAAATATCAACCCACCACGTCTTTGTAATGGCACACGGCTAGCAGTAAAAACATTACTGAACAATGTGATCGAAGCAACCATTCTAAACGGAAAATATAGGGGAGAAGATGTGTTGATACCTCGCATCCCAATTGTACCAACTGATGTACCATTTGAATTTAAACGACTGCAATTTCCAGTGCGGCTTGCTTTCGCTATGACCATAAATAAATCTCAGGGTCAATCGTTGCATTTTTGCGGCATTAATCTTGAAAACCCATGCTTCTCTCATTGACAGTTGTATGTTGCCTGCTCCCGCGTTGGAAAACCGTCAAATTTATTTGTTTACGCGCCAAATAATCAAACAAAAAATATCGTGTACTATAAAGCCTTACAATGAAAATATAATTACATTATTATTTAAGCTTTTCAATGTACGAAATAGATAACTTATTTTTGTAAGTAATCGTTGTTTAGTATTAAGGCATAACTCAACTTTTTCAAACGTGTGTGAATATCATTTTGTTCATTTTTATTTCATGTTGTTTCATTTTTTCATGTTTATATTGATTGTGTTCTGATAAAAAAATTGTTTTATTGTTGTTGTTCTTAGGGATAAAAATTCTTTTTCATACATTAATGCGGCATTAAGAGCTCTTAATGTGTTTATTTTATTCTTGAAAGGATTTATGTATTAAACGATTCTTTTTATTTTCTAAGTGCTATGAAACACGTACGTACGTTATTAGGCTACAAAAGCCGAATAACTTGAGACAGTACGAAGTCTGTCGGGGCAGCTAGTAATAAATAAAAATGGAATCCTATTTGCTTTAATGAGACTTTTTTGTGAAATTGATTACGCAGTCATTTGTATTGCTTTCGAAGTGCATATGCGACATCGCTTGACTTTACGAAGAAGGCGTTGAGAGTCTTTAAAAAATCAATTCAGTGGTTAAATGGTTAATAATATATTCGTTCGTGAGTATGTGAACTCCAAATACATGCACATCAAATTAAATGGTCGAAACTTTATAGACAGTAAATGCTTATGTATGTATATAAAACCTAGGGTTTGTTAATAGTCAGTATGAGTATTCGTAGTACGTGAAAGCGTTAATTTAGACTGACGAGACAAATCTCCTGCTATTTTCTCATGTACTCTTTAACCAGTTAACCACGAAATAAAATTTTGTAGATGTTGTTTCACAACAGGGATATTTTTTGTGTTCAAAATATTATGGCAAATTTCCCTTCGAAATATAAAACCTAATTTTGTTTATGATATCATAAATAGGAATCAAATCTTAATTGTTTATTCGAATAATTTATAAAATTTTCAAAGATAAACGTAAGATTCTATTCTAGGAATCTGGATTCTTAATAGAACAGAATAGGAATTTTGGTGAATAAAAAAGTTATCTGATAATTTGATATAATTCGATATAAAAAATAATACAAAAAAAGAGATTAAAATGAAATCTGCCATGCATATTTCAATGAATCATGTCAGAACATCAATTCTTGAACGGCCAAGCACCACGTGCTCGTGCGAGTTAAATTATATTTTTATTCATTTTAATCGTTTCATCGAATGAGTCACTTTAGTGTTGCAAACGATCCAAAAAATCTTTGTCTCGCATTTATTGTTTAAAAAAAATATTGCTTTTCCTATTTATTTCATTTCATATAATCACGAGCTCAAAATGACATTCTTCTAGGTTTTATTGGCTGTAGTCCTTAACTTGTTTTTTTTTAAATCAGAGCTTTTGTAAAGGCAATGGCAACGAGTTATTAAAAGCTGAATTTTTGAGATGCTCCTGCAAATAATGAAATTTTTATTTTTCGCCTACGGATTTTTGTTAACGCCAAAAACCTCATCACAAAAACATCATGTTCAGACAGGATAATAAGTTATTATTAGTCATGCCCGTTGTGTACCACTTAACTGGTTAATAAGTGAACTATCGTATATCTAACTGTGCGCATTGGCGAACAATACTTACGAAAGAGCCTATTATAACGTGATATGTGGTGAATCATTATTGGGATGCGATTAATACACAAACGCCAGAAAACCAAATGCATATTATGTAAAATTTCCTTTTCAAATTTTGACAAAGAATTAGGATAATAGGTGCAAAAACACATTTAGTTTCATATATTTGATTTATTACGTTTATGACGGCGTCCTGGCATAGGAGAAGCGCGTTTCCCCCGTGATCTGGATATCCCGGGTTCGTGTCCCAATTCTGGTGTGATTGTTTTTCAGTGTTTGATCAATAAGTGGTGTGAATATTCCCCCCTCTAAAAAAAGAGGCTGTGCAAGTTACTGTGACGAGTTAGTACAAAAGTCATACTCTTGACCCTAGTTGGCGCTACTTCAAAGACAAGAGACGCTCATTTCGGCTTAAATCGCTGACTACCTCATCGAGCTTGTCCACGGCAAGTGCCATAAGAAACAACAACGCTACATTTATGGATTATTAGGTTCACATACTTGTAAGCTACCTGACAGATATGGTTCAATTTTGAAGCGTACAGAATAGACGCCATAATATGCACATCCGTAAAATAAGAGGCAGGCTTTATTAATAGGAGGTTAGACCCCCCTTTGGCTTAATTACAAATTGTATGCGACATGGGATGGATTCTTAAAGCCTAAGAGTAACATTTAATGGAACAGTAAGCCATTTTTCTTGGAGAGGTTTCTAATTGTGAAAGCGTAGATGGTGGAAGAAATTGGTCTTGAGATTTCGATGAATTTTTGTATTTTATATCTTCCGTACGTCACCGGTGAGTGACGAGTCATGTTCCGAAATCAATATAATGCCACTCGGTAGTGATTGATGGATGAGACCAGAATGAAAATTATACTATCACTCACCGGGGACTGAGGTGATCTGAATGAAAAAGGTCTTGTAATTCATCAATGATTCGGGTATCATTTAATAAACCTCGCATTTAATTCATAATAAATCCTTTAACCACCTCAAGTAGCTAATTTTTACTATCCTTTTAAATTTTTATTCATACTGCACATTATCATGTTCATTCCTCTAGTTTTATTGGGCTCCATATATTTTTATCATCTCAGAATTTGATGTTATTTTGGGAATGAGTATCAAAAAAAAAAAAAAAAAAAAATCCGTTGGCGAAAAATAAGAAAAACCGGGGACGAAAAAATTGAAATTTTATTATCTGCGCGAGCATATCAAAAAATCGGCTTTTAATAAAGCGTTGCAATTGCATTTACAAAAAGCTCCGATTATAAAAAATAAGTTTATTACTACAGCAAAAAAAAATCTAGAAAAATGTCATGTTGAGCACAAAATAACAATGAAAACTAACGCAAGTTATTCCCTTGATTGATGTTTGTTGATTTAGAGCCATACTATTAATAAAACCGTTTATAAAGAGTATATCTTGTTATGTCAGAACATGATAGTGTTTTAGGAATCAGGTTTTGTGGCGTCAAGAAAAATCCGTGGACGAAAAAATTGAAATTTTATTATCTGCACTAGTATCTCAACAAATCAGCTTTTAATAACGCGTTGCCACCCCATTTACAAACACTCTGATTTTTTTTTAAAAAAAATTCATAAAAAAGTAAAACCTAGAAAAATGTCATTTTGAGCACGCGATTATACGAAATGAAATATATAGGAAATGGTGCATTTTTTTAAACAATCAATGCGAGACAAAGTTTTTTGGATCGTTTGCAGTACTAAAGTGACTCATTCAATGAAACAATTAAAAATGAATGAAAATATAATTTAACTCGCACGAGCACGTGGTACTCGGCCGTTCAAGAAATAATGCTTTGACATGATGCACTGAATTATGCATAGCAGATTTTACTTTAATCTTTTTAAAAATATTTTTGAAACTTTTGAGTTAAGAAGTTTTTCTATTATTAATCTTTATTTTTATTTTAAATTATACAATTTATTTTAGACAAAAATAAAGAGATGTTTGCATTTCATTTGTTTACTATTCCTTATGTTTTGTTTTCGTATTTAACCATTTGTTTGCTTCTTTCAAATTAATTGCTGTGCATTTTTGGGGCTTTTAATAAATTCCTACCTCCATCTATACCAAACCAGAAAGGAGCCTTATGAACCCTCTAAAATAGAGGTGTGACGTGGTGTTAAGTGATTTACCAATCACAGCATTATTATTTGCATGCTTCCGCTGTGTAAGTTCTCCTTAACCTTACAAAATAATTTGAAGAGTAAAACTCATTTTGGTAAAAGTCGCGCTATATTCGCTAAATTCATAGTTAAACGGGAAAAAATGCTTCATACATTCGTTATATTAAAGATTCCAAGCACTTTCAATTTTAAAAACAATTATCTTGAAAAAAAATTTCTAACATCAATCAAAAGATTACTAGGTTTTTTTTACTTTCTCAAATATTTAGTATAAAGAAAGTTTAGTAATCATCAGAAAATTCGAACACGAGATTTCCACGAATATTCTCGTTTTAGAATTTTTTGAGTTCTAAAAACAAATTTTTGAAAAAATGTACATCTTTTCTGTCTGTGACAAAGATAATTAAAAAGCGTCTTGAGATAGATAGAAGAACTTTTGTATATGCTACTCCAAATTTGTAGATTTACATAAAATTTTGAGCGAAATTATATTTGGAGAATGTTCAACTGTTCGAATTTAAGTGAAAACGAGAACTACAAAACAAAGAGAACTGGATGGATAAATTTCGATACAAAGACTTAAAATCTCTAATGTAGCAAATAATCAAATTTCAAGCCAAACCCAAAAAGGGGTTGGCTGACTGTCTGTCTGTTTGCACTCTCAAAAATATTCAAGCACTATAATTCAAAAACGTAATGACTTAAATATATCAAATTTGGTATGGGATTTTGTGACTGAAAATGCAGTTATTTGTCCAAATTTGTTTTAATAAGTTGGGGAAAAAAAGCGTCTGAAACGCAATTATTTTTGGATAATATTAACACATACCAAGGAGTAAAAGCCAAATAACTTGCCAAGGATGACGCTATAGATTCAGTAAAAATTCTAAATTCATGCCAAAAGCTAATATTTCGTATCCCTTGTACGCCAATAACATTTATTCCATTTATTAGAAAGTGTGCGAGAAACTTTTGGGAAGACCACTCTTCCTGGTTTCTTTTTTAAAATGTAGTCAGATACCCAGAAAAATGTTTGTATGAATATTTTTTTAATCTCCCTTGTACTTGTTTACTGTAGTACAAAAAATGTATGGGTACCTCTTCTTTAATTTTTGTAGCATTATACAACTATTCTTTACACAAAAACGCATAACATAGTATAATGAAGAAGTGCATGTGTACTTATAATATAAATATTTTGATTCTTGAATCAATAGATTTTGTAAAAATTAAGCATAAATAGATAAATCTACACTATTATAAATGGGAAAGTTTGGATGGATGGATGATGTCAGTCAATCACGCCAGAACAGCTGAACGAAAGTGGATGTAATTTAGCGCAGAGATAGATTATAGTATAAAAAAGAACATAGGATAATACTTATTCCTGTTAGTTGAGTGGTTAATTTTTTATTAATTAGTAATTAATTTTAGCGCCAAAAACTTCATTTTCTCACCGCCAAACGAGTAAGAATTCAGTTTGCTTTTCTTCCATGCTAATGAGGTTAGGCTTAACATGTTTTTGACCGATTATTTGAAACGATTCTGTTTATTTTCTTAGTGTTTGATGCATTTAAAATTAAATTTAGTTGTTGTTGTTGTTACTTATGACACTTGCCTATGGACAAGGCCACCGCTGATACAGCAGCAGGTTTAAGCCGAAAGGAGCGTCTCTTGTTTTTGAAGTAGCGCCAACTAGGGCCAAGAGTACGACTTGGATACGCACACATTACACTTTCACTTGCACAGACCCTTTTTACAGGGGAGGCAGTCACACATCTCACAGACAGCACACAGAAGAACAACCGTGCATGAACCGGGACTCGAACCCGGGATTCCCATAACACGAGGAAGACGCGATAATTAAATTTTGTAAATAGATTAATCAATTTTCCGGATTTATTTTGAAGTGCTATTGAATTAAAATAAAACAGAATAAAGGAAATTAAATAAAAAGTTCTAATCTGTTAGCGTTACTCCAAATGGCTTTGGAAATTCACGCATGTGTAGTGTGTTATAATTGTTGACAACTGTATTTTCCTTTTAATTAAAAGTTTAAAAATTATTTTTATATTACTGTTTCAATATCGATCAATAAATAAAATATGGATTTGATATTGAAGAAATAAGGAACTGATTTGCTATTTTGCTTTATTTCAGGTACGCAATGTAAATAAATTGCTTTTAAGTTAGTTGTGTGCTTTTCAATGCAAACTAAGTCTAGAGTAAAAGTTAGTTTAAAATAAAGTTATGCCTTTAAACATTTAAATCTCAAAGTATAACATTAAAAAAAGTATTCGCAGTTTTGGCAACAACTGCAAAACTTACTCTGCCAAAAAGTAGTTAGAAGAGTCTTTTCCACTTTCCTCTTGCACCGAGTTTTCTTTTAAAATAGCTTATCAGGGGATTTCCAGTGAATGCCGCTGAAATTGCCTTCTTTTCAGAGCGAGATTGAGCACTGATTGAGGAGGTATTCAGCTATTTCAGCACTAAGCACTCTAATTTCCCCCCGCATTTTTTCTACGAAGTCGTTATTCCTCTGTTATGGCTGCAGGTTGCTTTTAATACTGTTGAGCAATCAATGCGTCGGTTCCTTTTAAAGTTCCTATATTAAAGAAAATATTTCAAAGAAAAATAAAAGATTAAAATGAAATCTGCCATGCATACATATTTCAAGGTATCGTGTCAGAACATCATTTCTTGAACGGTCAAGCACCACGTGCTCGTGCAAGTGAAATTATATATTTTTATTCCTTTTAATTGTTTCGTTGAATGAGTCCCTTTGGTATTGCAAACGATCCAAAAAAAACCTTGTCCCGCATTTATTGTTTAAAAAATATCACATTTCCTCTTTATTTCATTTCATATAATCACGTGCTCCAAATGAACTTTTTCTAGGTTTTATTGGCTGTAATCATTAACTTATTCTTTTTAATCAGAGCTTTAGTAAATGCGATGGCAACGCGTTATTAAAAGCTGATTTTTTTTAAAAGCTCGTGCAGATAATAAAATTTCAATTTTTCGCCAATGGGTTTTTGTTGACGCCACAAAACCTCATCCCCCAAACAACATCATGTTCTGACATAACAAGATATGCTCTTTAAAAACCGTTTCATTCACAGTATGGATCTAAATTACGAATGTCAATCAAGGGAATAGCTTGAATTAGTATTTTTTTTTTGATGAGCCTAGGTGTTTTCTAAAATATTATTTTATTTACATATAATACGATTAACATTTCTAAGGCATTTAGTAACCAGCAAGAGTGGTTCTTGCATCTTTTATAAAAAAAATTCATGCCAGAGAACGTCTTGAATTGCATTGGAAGTACTTTTAATTTGGCGATTTTTCGCTGGCGTCCGTCTAAAGAAGTTTGGCGGCATACTACATTATTTGGCGAGTTTTTCACTTTAAAATCGCTGTAAGAAATTTGGCAGAACTCTACATTATTTGGCGATTTTTCAGTGGTGCTCGGCTAACGGAAAAGTACCACATTGGCGTAAAATAGTTAAGAAATATTAACTTTTGGCCCGAATTTATTAGTTTTTTTGAATCTATCAAGTTATAATAGCGATTATTTCCCTTTTTAATCTTCAAAAATCGAATATATATTTTAGAAAAAATTTTCTCAACCGATTGAAGCAAACATTTGCCCCAAAACTGCACTTGTAGTCACAAATTTTCATACCAAATTTGATATATTTAAGTAATTGTGTTTATGAATGATAACTTTATTTCTGAAAGAATATACCTACAGACAATCAACCTATAATTGTATTTGGCACAAAATTTTACAAGTATTTGCACTATGGATGTTAAATCTGTGTTTCCAAATTTTAACTATCTAGCTCTCTTTATTTTGTAGCAATCGAGCTAACACACATTTGAACAGCTGGACAGACGAATTTCGTCTCGACAGATTTTACTCGAAATTTTATAGAAATCAACAAACGGTATAAAAACCGTGAGCTAAATTTCAACCGTCTAGCTCAAAGCGTTTTTGAGTTATCTTTATCACAGACAGACAGACGGCTATTTTCTAAAAATATGTTTTTCGAAATCAGGATGGTCTAGAGCTCCAAGATTCGCCAAAACTTCGAATTTGAAATTTTTTGGCGATTTCTCTATTCTTTATTTACACTATATGTACGAGAAAATAAAAAGAATATAATGTTGGATAAACAAAGTATATAAAGGTCATCCTAGATTAAATTTGAGTCAAGAATTTTAAGCAGATTCTTAAAAAATAATATGGATTATCTAGAAGAATGTCCTTTTTTTAGTACTTTCATATACTTCAATAAAGCGTGCTTTATATGTACAATCATCACACGGTAAAATTCATTTGATATATATTTTGGATTTCTTGTTTTTGGTCGACTGGATTCAAAATTCTACATATATCTGCGATTTTAGAATCAAGACCAAGAAATAGATCAAACGTTTAATTATTTTCCTTCATCAAGTTTTACGTATTTACTTTATTTTATTCACTTATAGTCGTTTTGGCAGACACATATCCATTGATGATCCCCCAAAAAGGTTCTCACAAATTCTTTCACAGAATTGATGTACAGTAGTTAAACTTTACAGTAGTAAAACTTTATTTTTAACATGAGTTTAGCATTTTTACTGACCTAATCTATGATATTATACCTGGCGAGTTTTTTTAATGACTAATCCATGGCGAAAATTGCATTTTTATTTTAAAGTCATATTCCGAAACGATTGAAACAAATGTTTGATAGAAAACTATAGTAATATTAACAGTTTCAAATTAAGTTTAATATATTTAAGGCCTTGCATTTTTGAATTATCGTGTTTACATGTTTTTGAGCCGGTTTTCTGGCGCAGAGGTAGCGCGTCTTTCTCGTGTTCTGGGAGTCCCGGGTTCGAGTCCCGGTTTGGACATGGTTGTTCTTCTGTGTTCTATCTGTGAGATGTGTGACTGTGCCCCCCCCGTAAAAAAGGGATGTGCAAGCAAATGTGGTGAGTGTGTAGCTAAGTCGCACTCTTGGCCCTAGTTGGCGCTACTTCAAAAACAAGAGAGGCTCCTTTCAGCTTAAATCTACTGCTGTATCGGCGGAGGGCTTGTCCATGGCAAGTGTCATAAGTAACAACTATATAACGTTTTTGAAAGTACAAACAAATGAATGGTGAACACCTCATTGGAAAATTTGAGAAATGTCTACACTATAGAAGTTAAATATGTGTATCAAATTTCATCTATATAGTCCCTAATTTTGTAGTTAATAAGAAAACATATATATGAACAGCTGGGGTGGTAGATTTCCTCTCAACGGATTTTCCTTTCATGTGATAAAAATCATCTACAAATCTGGTATAAGAACCATACAGCAAACTTCACGCATTCATCTCAAATCACTTTTGAGTTATCTTTATCACAAACGGAACACATATTCTCCAATACGTGTTTTTCAAACTCGGGAAAGAGATCAATACGGTGGAGATAGATGAATATCAAATAAATAAAAACAGATAATGAATCTTAACAATGCAGAATCTTAACAATGCTTAACAATTAAAAACAATGCAAAACGAAGTTTAAATTTAGTGTGCAGTCATTATTAAAACAATAAAACTAGTAATACAAAAAAACATTTTTTATCTAAATCAATTCCCTGTTATTGTGACTAATGGTACTTGCCGTGGACAAGCCTCCGCTGATACGATCAGCAGATTTTAAGCCTAAGAAATGCGTCTCTTTGCTTTACACGTAGCTCCATCTAGGGCCAAGAGTACGACTTAGCTACACACACGTCACCACCCTTTTCAGGGGGCGGACTACATTCATGCAAATACATTCATACATCTCAGATCGTAATTTAGGCCTGGAAAAGAGAACGATCACCTCTGACCCAGTACCCCCAGTAGTATTACTCTCGACACGGTGGACTTTGCGATCATGAACAGATTGAACGAGCGCCAATCGCCACACACTCGGATCAATTCCCTACTTAGGTAATTAAGAAACAATTCGGAAGTTAGGAAATTTTTTATTTTAGTGACTTTTTATTAAACAATTACTATTATTATTGATCTTGTGTTCCGCTTTACAACAGAAGGAGGGATGCAGTAGCTTCTCAGGGTATGGACCGCAGAGCATCCTTGGTTAGAAGTCTTACTTCTTGCTCACATACGTCACAAACCCTTTTTACGGGGCGGACTTCATTCATTCATCCGCTATAAGTTAAGAATTTTTTTACTTGAGCTTGAGTGGATGAATAAAAAGTACTTTATTAACGCTGAACTCCTGGCACTGGGAGTTATATATATATATATATATAGGGTGAGCGTGAGCTAGTAGTTGGAATTAAAAAAATCAGTGAAAAATTAAAAACCTGAATACACTAAATCTTAAAACTTTAAAAAGAAACATAATGAAAATTTAAAATTAATTAGCATTTCATGTCGAAAGCACCAATAAGCATATTAAAAATATTTTTCAGAGAAATGTTTTATTTTATATTAGAAGAATGTATGATTTATTTTAATTCCAAAGTTTTTTGGTTTGTTTCCTCTGATTTCTGATTCCATTCTTCTCGTTTCAAAATGGAAGAGTTCATCAAAAATTGGAAATCATTTGTTTAGAATTGTCTTGGGAAAAACACAAAAGCTGGAATTTATAGAATGAGATGAAATGGATTCTAATTCATACAAAACGCTTCTCAACGTTAACTGACATCTGAGTGCAAACATTTCGTCATACGAAAATATGGAGACAGTTTTCTGTATCTTTTTGAATGCGTGCTCTTTCTTTTATTTATCTGACATAACTGTCTCAAAAGAACATTCTTTCGAAACTCTGCTGTGTTGCATGTGTTTGTTAGATGAGTGACAAGGATGTTCAACTTGTTAAAAATTCCTTTCGAATGACTGTACAGCATTCTATTTTGAGTATTCAGCCGATAGTTAAATGTGTCCTTGTAAATCGATCAATATTTCTTTGTTTTTTAAGATATATATATTTTTTGGATATTCTAAGTTGATATGAAATGAAATAAAACAAGTATTTTTCTATTGTGCATGAAAATATAATATTCCTATATGTTTTGAAATAGGCACATTGCGTGCTGTAATCTTCTGAACTTCTTATTAACAAGTAATATAAAAAAACAATTTTTTAAAAAAATCAAATCCTATTTTGGATATTAGGAAAAATTTAGGAAGTTACGAAATATTTTATTTTAGTTACTTTTTATTAACTAATTACAATTGTTGTTCTCGTGTTCCGTTTTACAACGGAAGGAAGGGTGCAGTGGATTCTGAGGGTACGGACCCCTGAGCAGCCGAATAACGATCCCCTTTGACTCAGTACCCCCAGTGGTATAACTCCCGACATGGAGAACCTTGTGACCAGGTTCGAATTCGCAGCACAAGGAATGTGAATTCTACGCCCCACCAACCAGGCTATCCCCGACCTAGCAATTAGAACTACTATAAAGGCGAGAAAATTAGTTTTTAATTAAAAAAAATTAATGAATTAATATTTGAAAAAACTTTCTTAACGACCAATGTCACCCACTACAAGTTTAAAAAAAATTACTTGAACTTGATTGGATGAATAAACAGTATTTTAATAACGATTAAAAATTTGAAAAAGATATATAATATAGGGGGAATGTGAGCTTCTTGTAGGAATTGAAACACATTTTGTCAATCTTATTTCTTAATGTGTATATTTTTTAATAACAAACAGTTTTATAACATGAATTTATTTCTACATTGTGCATTTGAAATAATAATAATTAGTATATGTAATCGTACTCTGCTATTTGTAACGCAGGGTGTAGTTAAAAATACTCCTGTCCTTTTTCTCTGCTTCATTATCAGTTGAAAAATCTCAACCCCTGTTTTGATATCTAATACGTCAAACATAATTTTTTTAATGCATAAATTGACTGGCTTATCGATGCGCGAATAAAGATAAGCATGAATAAAATTTTGTTATGGAATTCTAAACTTTTCATTTTAATTGAATTTTTTATGCTGAGCAATAGCAAAGATTAATGAGCTGGAGTCTGAAATTCACCTTATTTTTTATTTTATTTATGTCGAATCTTAATATTCTCACTTCATCTGAAAGCTTTTGCTAATATTTTATTTCAACGTCATTTCTATTTTATATTAGGTACTTTTTTCTATTAGGGGATCACTAAATATTTCAAACTGATTTTAGTGATTAATTTGATGAATTTAATTTTGTTCGTAACCTTTACGGACAGAGAAGGTTACACTACAAGGAAACAAAACTTCTAATATCATTTCATCTTTATATTTAAAGTGCATATATATATATAATATAATATAATATATATGTGTGTGTGTGTGTATATATGTGTGTGTGTGTGTATAATTTTTAAGCGCTCTGTCAATGTGAATGAGGTTTTATACTTAAACTTTCGTTACTATTTCAGTGAAAATCATATCTGAGATATTTCTGGCATTACAATGGCCTATCTAGACAAGAACGTCTTCTAATTATTATCATTATTAATAATATAAATATTAGGCATAATTAAATACTTAATGAAAGCTAACAAAAATGTAATATTTACTAAAGACGAATTCGTGATGATACTTTATTTTCACTGAATAATAATTCTTATAGAAATAATTTTGTAAAAAATTCCTGTTTCATGCAACGAGTCCACTAATATTAACGTTATAAAATATCAATTAAAAACGAATCAGCTATCAGACCTTATCACAAAATGATAATCCGAACAAGGAATTCACTCATTTGCTAATTTACTGGCTCAAGAAACGAAGATGCGGTTACCGTTGAGAATAATATCGAGAATAAATTGGCAAATATGAATATCATTGTCCAAATGACAACACAGGCAATGAGACCTTCACAAATTAGGTTTCTTTACGATGGATAATAGGATTATCTAAATGTTTTTGATTACACTGACTCAGAATAGTGAAAGCGAATTTTTGAAAACGTTTCCTCTTTGCCATCTGCCATGAAATTTGCTTTTAAATTTATTCCAAGATTTATAATTTATCATTCATTGCCAATTTGTATTTTATTTGTTTTGTTATAAGAGTTAAAATTAGGTTTTTAATTCCTTTTCTGATGTGTTAGATTTTTGAATTTTTTATAAAGTTACATTCTTTAAGCTAATACACTATTTTAATATTTCCAAAGATTATGTGATCAGTAAGGTAATTAATTTAATTCAATTTTGTTTACACGTGATGCTACGTGAATTTAAAGGAAAAGTTAATTTTAATATTTTATTATAACGACTTATATATCTGAGACGTAAGAAGAAAAAAAATTACTTAATCTATATATATTTTATTCCTAATTCTTGAAAACTTCTTATTCTCTTGATTCTACTCCTAATTCTTTTGAATTTATTATCACTTCTTTTATATCTTAATTTAAGTGGTTTAAGAATTATTCGATTCTTAAAAATAACTTAAAATAGTTTTTTAAGTGCCGTTTTATTAAAGAATAGGAACTTGGATCAGTTGCATGTTGTTTTAAAAGAAATAAATATGAGATCTAACTACCTACGGCAGTAATTTTTTTATATAAATTTTTTTTGAATCACATATTGATGACATATTAATATTTTCAGTTTTACTTGCATATTAAATGTCATTTAAATAAAAAAAATCATGAATTCGAATAACTAAACATGGCATTTGAAACAATCTGTTATATGACAATATTAATCTTTCGCACTCCGATGGCGTCTCTAAGGCACCATTCAAGACTGTGCATCATTTTGACGTTTTATTTATTCATTTTTCAAATTTAATTATTAAAAACACCTTCATAATGGTTAATAGATGTAGATTAATCTTTCAAAGAAATTCAACTTGAAAGAAATATGTATATTTATTTTTCATAGCAATAAACAAATCTTTGTATTAGGTGAATAATTTTGCATCTAGTTATTTTTCGGAGTGCGAAGGTTAATTTCATATTTGGTCTATCATTACTTATGTCTTTGAACCTTCACTCAGTTTTCCCTTAGTAAAGCCAGGTTCAAGGTGGTGTTATGTGACATTGTCAGCATGAGACCAGATAGAACAAAAAAGATTAAAATGAAATAAGCTACGCATATTTCAATGTATCATGTCAGAACATAACTTCTTGAACGGCCAAGCACCACGTTCTCGTGGAAAGTTAAATTATATTTTTATTCGTTTCAATTGTTTCATTGAATGAGTCACTTTAGTACTGCAAACGACCCAAAAAAACTTTGTCTCACATTGATTGTTTTAAAAAAATATCACATTTCCTATTTATTTCATTTCATATAATCACGAGCTCAAAATGACATTTTTCTAGGTTCTATTTGCGGTAGGCATCACGTTATTAAAAGCTAATTTTTTTAGATGCTCGTGCATATAATAAAATTTTTATTTTTCGCATGCGGATTTTTGTTGAAGTCAGGAAACCTCATTCTCAAAAGAATATCATGTTCTGATACGATAAAAAGATTTAATAGTTAGTTATAAAAAAATATTTTTATGTGTAAAATCACGCCTTTTAGGGAAGAAACTTATATAGATCAACTAAAAAAGCGAAATCTTTTATAAAATTTAGAACAGATCCAAAAATTAGAGCCGCTTCCAAGATACATGAAATAAATTAATATATATGGAAGAACTTTTCGTTTAAAGCCACTAATTTATTTTAAAACTTTGGGTATAAAACAGAGGACAGTACCATACACGTACTTCTAAAAAATAAGAAAATAATTGATTAAAACCGTACGAATTAGAAAGCAGAATTAGAAATGATTTATCTCGCATGACACACGTAAACTGTCTTTCCTATATTTTAATCTGAAATTTTTGTATTTGCTAAGCGAAAAATTCCTTTGTTGTGTGAAATGATTGCACAATAAATGCAAGAGTTATTTGTGGAGCGTCTAGACTGCTGCTAATGTTTGCTGACAAATAATCCTGTGCTGTAATTTCCGCACCATTTCTAAACAATACGATATCTGCTATGCCATAATGCAAGAGAGCGTTGATAAGAGAGGCATTAGTTTTTCCCATAAAATTAAATTTAATTGTGCTAGATAAAAATAAATTGTATTTATGACTTGCTAGATAACAATAAAATGTATTTATGACTTGCTAGATAACAATAAATTGTATTTATGACTTGCTAGATAACAATAAACAGTATTTATGACTGATAAATACAAAAAATTGTATTTATGACTCCTTATGATTTTTATCTAAAATCTGTAATGTTTTTTCTCCCATTTGGTACAAATGAGAAGAATGGTGTGGTTTTAGATAATATCAGGAACTCTCCGATCCTGCCGGCTTTCTGGCACAAAGGTAGCGCGTCTTCTTCTTTTTCTGGGAGTCCCTGTTTGGGTATGGTTGTTCTTCTGCGTACTATCTGTGAGATGTGTGACTGTGCCCCCCTGTAAAAAGGGGCTGTGAAAGCGAATGCGGTGAGTGTTTAGCTAAAGTCGTACTCTTGGCCCTAATTGGCGCTACCTCAATACAAGAAACACTCCTTTCGGCTGAAATCTGCTGCTGTATCAGTGGGGGGCTTGTCCATAAGCAATTGTCAAAAGTAACAACAACACATTCCAATCCTTATGAAGGACTGTGGAGGCCTGGTGGTAAGGTCCCGTTTTATGAGTAATGAGGTTTCAAGTACGACACTCGATTTCACCGAAGAACGCCCCCCCCAGCTGGTATAAAGAGGGGGAGTCAGCTCAGGTATCACCCTCGTCATCTGACCATGGTTCGAAATCATGATGTCCATCCCAAAATAGTCTTAGTCCTGCTTTACGACGGCACATTAATATAATTAAAATAAACCAATCCCTTTGAAACCGTCGATTTTTTTTTTGATATTTATATATACAGGAAATAGATAGAAATTTGATATTTTTGATATATATAGGAAAGAAACGAACTCTTATGACAATAATGGAATTTTGCAGGTAGTTTTAATTCCTGGTGTTTGTAAGCGTTATTATAAATGATTAAATTTTATGATTTTTTATAACACAAAACGTAGCCTAACATTCACATTTGAAAAAAAAATGGCAAGAATTGGCAATATCAGTCTTATATATTGAATACATCTAGTATACGCGATACTTTTCCCCCAAAGTCTTTTAATAAATTTTTCTTTAAAGAATTATTTGTCAAATAAATTATTTTTGGTATGTAGAGTAATTAAAAGTTTCATATTTATAGGGGAAAAAACCCAAAATACTTATGATAATAATGAAAGTTATTATGTAGTTTTTTTTCTTTGCTTTCAAAAATGGTTTACATTATGAATTTTTATAATACAAAACGTGATCTGATAATCTAATTTGAAATTAAAAAAAGATTGACAAGTATTTTTGAAGAGTTTTTGCAATATCAGTTTCTTTAACATAATAATATAAATTGAATACATCTTTAGCCGAGTTCTAATAGTCTGTGACCTTTACAGATATGATCCTAAATCTATCAACTGACCCACTGTTAGACCAAGTCTACCCCTTGGATGTGACCCAGAGCTTTCCGTAAGTTATCGATAAAATGAGCAGACATTAAAGAACCATAGAAAACCACAGGAAAGGGGAAGCAGGAGAAAGTGTGCCTGTCTCCAAACGCACATAGGTCGATGGAACGGGGATTTATAAACGCGACAGAGTCCAAAATTCTTTTAATGCAGCTTTTTCAAAAATTCAAAAATCATTTGCTGAATAATTTACTCTTTATATACAGAGGAATTAAAGAATTTCAAAGTGGAATCGGAAAAAGACATATGACATCAAATTAACCGCCAATTTCTGTATTAGATACCAGAAAATTCAGTGATCCATTGTTAATTTTTTTAAAAATTTGACGATATTCATTACCTGAAGATTGCATTTTGCTCCTTCAAAACATCATACTGGTTGATTTATGGTTTTCATAAATCGACCAGAATGATGATTTTCTGAAAGTCAACATACCGATTGATTTTCTGGTTTTCATCATATGACATCATACTGTTTGCTACATTTCTTAGATAGATATCAGAAGATTCATTGATTCACGATTAATATTTTTAAATTTGGCGATATTGAGTCCTCACCAATTTCCAGACTGCTTTTTTGATCTTTCAAAAGAAGATCGATGACAATAATCTAGTAGTCACATTTCTTTTGTTTGATATCAGAAGATTCATGGATTCACTATCAAGTTTGGTAAATTTGGCGGTTTTCACTTCTTACTTACCACCAGATTGCTTTTTGCTCATCCAAAAGAAGTAAAATGGTAACAGGCCAGTCATCAAATTTCTTTTGTCAGCAATCAGAAGGTTCAATGATTCACGATTAAATTTTTAAATTTGGCGATATTGAATCCTCGCCAATCACCAGATTGCTTTTTTTTAAATCTTTCAAAAGAAGATCGATGGCAACAATCTAGTAGCCACATTTCTTTTGTTAGATATCAGAAGATTCATTGATTCACGATTAAGTTTTTTTAAATTTGGCGATATTGAATCCTTACCAACCGCGAGATCGCTTTTTGCTCTTCCAAACGCTTCAAATTCAACTCTCCGTCAGCAGTGAGCGATTAAAAAGAATAACTTTTCCGGTGGCATTTAATTTTCCGCCGGCTAAAGCAATTAACGAGGCAGAAAGAGTTAGTTGATAATCTATTCCGAAAACGGGCCGCATCTGTCGTATGTCTGCTGAAGGGAAGGCGAGAGTCCTCCCACTTACGGCGATGAATTTACAGCGGACACACTTTCGCAGTCTCTCGGTAATTAAGGTGGATTTTTTGATCGCCCTTGATGCTTGTCCGCGAAGTTCTGATGAGGAGGCCGATGCAGAGGTGGAAGTCATTTGAAAGGTCACAGAATACATTGACGGTAGGAGCACCAGTCCTTAATGAATATTTTAAGTAGTTTCTGGAATAATGTATTCATCGTTAGTGGACGGTTATGTGTTTAATGAGCAGGTGTATCTTATGCCCCATTTTGGAAAGAAGTGGGTGATTAAAAGATAATTATTATCGTGCCTGTTAATTAATTATTAGAGATTTTGATGAATGAGTTTATTATATTCTCTCATTCGTAATGCAGCTATAGTATGGTAATCGTTAAAAAAATTAGAACTCTAGAATTTAACGAATCGCCTCTTTTTAGAACTCCCTGAGTTTGGGAAATATATTTTTGGAAAATGTCCGTCTGTCTGACAATGACAAAAAAACTAAAAAAAAAGCACTTTCAGCTAGTAGGAAGAAATTTAGTACATGGTGTTTTTGAAAAATGTGTTGATTTCTATCAGACATTGTTTATAATATTATTACAAGCGGGCGAACGCCGCGGAAAATACGCCGAAGAAGAAGGCATTGGCGACGACTGTGAAAAAACTTGGCGCCAGCCGAGTTGATTTGGCGAAAAGAATAGTCTGGTAGCCGCTGGATATTTCATGAAGCTCCACGTGTTTCCACACGCTCGCTCTCTCGGCTATATAAGGGATGAGTTGTCGTAATTTCGGCAGTCTCGGAAGATAATTGTCTCTCTAGACAAGCGGATTACTTTTCTCGCTTGTTAATAGTGAGCTCTGTTTACGTTTGCTGTTAATGTTGTATTACTGAGCTCGCTTGTGATTTACTGTTTACTGTGCTATACGATATCTGTTTTGCCGTCTGTGTTTATCGTGCGTAATGCTTGTATTTACACTGTAAGTGACTGTTGACTGCTTGGTTATTTTTATCTGAAGTTTTCCTTTATCAAGTCGTCCTCCTGTAAATAGCTGCAAATAAATTTGTTTGTGCTGTCCTCAAGTAAAGTCCATTCAATCCGAACCCGCTACGCTAAAAACGTAACAATATTTTCTCAAATAGTCCATGTGTCTGGCTGTATCAATATAAGATAACGAAGCCAGCTAAATGGACGAAATTCGATACCCAGGCTTAACGTCTATCAAATTTTGAGTCTAATTCCCTAATATGTCGGATACTATTAGTGTATATCATGGATTAATCGCCAAATAACTCGCCAAAGGTGACACGATAGATTTAGTAAAAATGTCAAATTTACACCTATCGTTAATATTTTGTTAATATTATATGCCAGTGTCATGTTAGCCCTGTGTTTAGCCGTAGGGCCGGGATAACCCTGTGGGTAGGGCGTTGGACTCGCACTTCTTAGGGTGTGAGTTCGAAACTCACCGGCCAAAAGATTCTTCGTGTGGGGCGGCTGGCGCTCGTTAAATCTGTCGTGGTCACAAAGTCCTCCATTTAGAGAGTAATACCACTGGGAGTACTGGGTCAGAGGTGATCGTTCTCTGTTCCAGATCTAAATTACGATCTGTGATGTATGAATGAATATGCATGAATGAAGCCCGCCTCCTAAAAAGGGTTGTGACGTATGTGTAGCTAAGTCGTACTGTTGGCCGTAGATAGCGCTACTTGTAAAAACAAAGAGGCGCATTTATTAGGCTTAAAATATGCTGATCGTATCAGCGAGGGCTTTTCCATGGCAAGTGCCATTAGTAACAACATCAACACCATGTTAGCCGTTCTCAAGCATGATAAATTTATTATATGAGAGAAAGTTTTGTAGAGACCACCCACCGGTTTTCCATATGATGTGTTTACAAAGAGAGAGCTTTGTGATCAAAAGACAATTTGATTTCGTGATACTGATAAAATTTCATGTTTCAGATAATGTTCTGTCAGATAATCTGTTTGCAAGCACGATAGATGTATCAAAAAGTTACATATCCTTAATGCAACTATGCAATCCTTACTTGAAAATGGTAGATTTCAATTAAATTCTGTCTAGGAAGAGTAAAATTCCGTCTATGTATTTGTTCTTCATGTGCATTCAAACTCAAGTATTCAAAGACTAAAGTAGTCTTTCCGAAAATTTTTCAGATCCTCACAAATAAATTGTTATCCCCCCTTTCTCCCACCTACATTTATGGAATTTGAGAAAGGTCTGAACATCACGAGGGCCTATTTTTTATTTTTACACGTGATAGTGGCATGTTTTATAATAGGGAAAACTGGCACTTGTATTTTAGCTGCATTCTGTTTACGAACAATCGTCGTGAATTTTAATCTCTGACTTGAATTTAGCGTGTATTAGAATCATATGAAATTAGCAGTGACGTAGTATGCCAAGATTGGCGCGATTCACGCTACCTAAGTAGGAGAAATGAATAAAGAGTGATAAATACGCCACAACGTGCACATACGATTTTAGGTTTACCAGCCTGTAAGCGCTCAAGTGACGTCAGTTTTGTGGTCGTTTGTCCATGAAAGTGTAGGCGGTATGTTTCCGTTTGATAAGGAGTTATGATGCTTAAATTTTGAGTTTTAAAAGGGTTTTATACAATAATATATAGAAGAAAATGATTTTGATTAATTTTTAATTAAAAATCAAATTAAAGTTAATTATTTTTTTTCTTAAAGAGGAATACAATCATCGAATGAGTTACGTGTCAGATTTGTCAGCTTTAATCTCAGTGGGGGCCTTGTGGAATGTTTCATGCTGGAATTTGTTGATAGAATTGTTGTTGTTCTCTTGTTACGCTTTATAATGGAAGGAGGGATGCAGTAGCTTCTGAGGGTATGGACCTCTGAGCACTTCTGATACACGTCACAAACTCTTTTTACGGGGTGGACTTTTTACGGGGCTCACTCTCTTACGGGGTCTCTTTACGGGCACTCTCTTACTCTTTTTACGGGGCTCACACACGTCACAAACTCTTTTTACGGGGTGGACTTCATTCATGCATTTCATTCATTCATACACAGATTGTAATTTAGATCCGAAACAGAGAATTATCACCTTTGACCCAGTACCCCCAGGGGTATTACTCTCCACATGGAGAATTTGTGACCACGACGAATTTAACGTCCACCACACATGGAGAGTTTTTGGCTGACAGATTCGAACTCACAGCCCAATGTATGCGATTCCCACGCCTTACCAACCAGGCTTTTCGGGGTTAACAATTACTATAAATAATTGATCAAAAATTACGATTGATTATATTCTGTTTTTGGGATGATGCTAAGATACTTTCGATTGTTGTTGCTCTCGTATTAGGCTTTATAACGGAAGGAGGAAAGCAATAGCTTCGGAGGATATGGACCCCTGAGCACCCAAGAGCAGAAGTCTGACTTCTAGATCACATACGTCACAAACTCCTTTTTACGGAGCGGACTTCATTCATGCATTTCATTCATTAATCCACAGATCGCAATTTAGAACGATAACCTCTGACCTATTAACCCCAATGGTATTACTCCACACACAAAGAGAATCTTCGGTTAGTGGATTCAAACTCGCAGTCCAAGGGTTGCGAATTCAAAGTCCTACCATCCAGGCTATTCCAACCTTTGTAGATGGAATCTATCCTATAAACGTTTCATGTTAAAAATTTAATTTTAACATTTTTATTAACTCTCCCCACTTGATAATAGTAGATGTTCAAATGTTTCTAATGTTTTTTTAAGAAAAATTGATAATAATACCTTCTTCTGAAGTAGAAACGTACAGAAAATAAGAACTTTTTACTTGCCTTTCCCTTTTTATCAGAATGGAAGAATCAAGTAAAAAAAGTTTGATTTAAATGGAGAGAATTTAAAAAATAGAAGAGAAAAGAACAAAAATAACCAAAGGAAGCTCTCATCAAATTGAATTTTGAACTTGTTCTTTTCTCTTTAAGAAAAAAAGCGTTCCATTTTCTTTTGGAAAAACATCAGAATGAATGTAAACAACTCTATGCAAAATTTCAGCTATTCTTCACGTCATGGAAATGCTATGGTGCTGAAAGAAGATTCTTCTCTTACTTTATCTTAAAAACGCAGAGAGAAAAAAACTCAATCGAATAGTTTTAACAGAAAACGTATTTGAATGCTTTCTTTTAACATAATTTCAGGAGAGTATATGGAAATAAAACATTTTCAACGATTTCATCCTTTTTGTAACTGCTAATTTTTTTCTTGAACACGAAGAAAAAAATATCACAATTGTCAAAAAATCGATTGGTGAATTTCCAGGTTGTAAATTTCTAAGATTAAGAGAATTTTTTTCATGTTTATGTCTGTTTATCTGAGAATATATTAACTCAAAAATTCATTTTATATTATGTATGTTACCCAGTCTTTATGCCAATATTATATATTTCTATCTCATTTAAAATGAAATTTCATCAATGAAAAATATCTGTCTATTTATTGGTTCTCTCTTATGTATACGAACACTACAGTTTAAAGGCGTAGGCGTCCTGGTACAGAGGTAACGGTCTTCCTCGTGATCTGGGCGTCCCGGGTTCGAGTCCCGGTTCGGGCATCGTTGTTCTGTGTGCTATCTGTGAGGTGTGTGAATATGACCCCTATAAAAAGGGTTGTGCAAGTGACTGTGATGAGTGAGGTGCAAAAGTCTTACTCTTGACTGTAGGCGAAACTTCAAAAACAAGAGACGCTCATTCGGCTTAAAATCGCTGCCGGCCATCAGTGCGCTTGTCAAATGGCAAGTGCCATTAGTAACAACAACTATAGTTTAAAGGCAAAATGAATAAAAGGAAGGTATTTTTGTTAAATTGTAGATTTATATCAAATTTTATAAGAAATTTTTCTAATGGTTAATTGTTTGTGTATTAATCTGTATGCATGCTATTCCAATAATAATTTCCTAATAATCTTGATATTCAAAATCATCGTCTATAAATTTTCAACTGGGAAATTTTATGTTTATTTAACACTGTGTCCTTCAAAATAGAAATGAGTTATTGGAAATTTCATGTGCATATTTATTAAT
This sequence comes from Argiope argentata, assembly GCA_026289955.1. Classification (NCBI taxonomy): domain Eukaryota; kingdom Metazoa; phylum Arthropoda; class Arachnida; order Araneae; family Araneidae; genus Argiope; species Argiope argentata. The sequence continues at coordinate 616,724 of JAOUZG010006867.1, forward strand.
TGCTTTATGAAAAATGATGAACTAAATAACGCTTAGGAGTAAAATTAGCTAGTACAAAAAAAATCCTTAAATAAATATTAGAATTCATAAACAAAGGTTGAAAATCAATTTTTTCAACAAAAAATAAATTAATTTAACTTTCATAAAGTGATTAAAACAAAGCATCTACACACACACACACACACACACACACACACACACACACACACACACA
>JAOUZG010006867.1:616947-632595 GCA_026289955.1 Argiope argentata
ACACACACACACACACACACACACACACACACACACACACACACACACAAATGGAATACAAGGTAGTTGTAAAGGCCATATTAATAAAAATAAAATCTTTTACGTCATTTATGTAGGAATGATAATAATATAAAACTGTCTAAATAATGTTAATGTGCTCAAAATTTATATTAAAAATTAATAAAAATTTAAAATGTTTAAATTGTTATTTTTAAAAATCATTTTTTATATATATGTGAAAACTAGAATTATAGTTCTAAATACAATATAAGGCAAAAAGATTCCATTATTTCATTAATAAAAGACTCTTATTGAACCCAAACTGAAATCAAGTGAGACATACATTACGAGTATAGCTGAATCAATAAACAACATTTCTTAATGAATTTTTAAGAAAAATTCTTTTCAGAATAATGAGCTAAAAAGCAATCTATTATGCTAAATGTATAATTAAAAGCAAACGATAATTTAAATACAAACGATTAAATATTGTTTATAAATTATAAACAGCATTCAACTGAAATAATAATAAAAAAAACGTAAGATTACTTGTTTCAAAAAATGCAAGTTGCATCCTAATTCGGATTATTTTGCAATTTTTTAAAAATTTCATTTTGACAAGATATCTTGGAATTTGTTCCAAATTATACAAGGACTTTGCTCCATACTAAATAGAGTTCATTTCTTAAGGATTGCTCTATGTGTGTTAAAATTCCGCTGCAGTAAAAAAGCTGACAGTGATGCATTATGAAGAAGAAAACAATGTTTTCCAGCGAAGAAATGCATGGAAAAAATTCTTTTGTTCTCAGTGAAATATTTCTTTGGGTGCTAGAAAATTCTCTAAAAAAGTTTTAAAGCAAGGGAAAAAATGAAAGAAAATGCTCTTCATAAAAAGATATCTTATTCTATTTTCTTTCATATTTTGATCAATACCCTCTTGTTTTCTTTCGTGGTTCAAGTGCTATTATTTCATGTGAGCATCGATTGATGATCCCATTTTTTGTTGCTGTTCTCTGTCCAATAAATCTTGATCAAAGTAAATGCATTGGAAAAGATTCGACGCCGGAAACTATCAATGTGATACAAACATTTATTGCAAAATGACATTTATTTTGTTAGTTTTGTATTGTAAATGACAGCCCACTCGACCGGAATGTTTCCTTTTCCTTTTATGAAGTCCGTTATAACTATTCTTCTAACTATAATTTTGGTAATCGCATCTAACTAATGAAACGTCAAGAATTAGATGAGCTAGAGAAACTCATAGTTAAGGAAAATAATTTATTTTCTTAATTATATAATTTCTATAAAATGATATTACATTTTCCAACTATTCATTAATTTCTTTCCCTTGATTATGGGTAAAGTGAATTAGTGATAAAGCCTCAACTTTAACTTTTAATATCAAGAGTTCGAAGCCCAGGCTAATCAAAGAATGGTTCTGAACACTGACCCTCATTTATATGAAAACTACAAAAGTTATTAAGTGAGTAAATTTTAAGGACATTATTATGAAAAATTCTAAAATTCTTTCGTGGATTGTAGTCCAAGGCTCAAAGTCCAATTGGCGCAGTAACAAATAATGGCATTTTTGACTTTAACCTTTAAGATCAAGAGTACAAAGCCCTGGCTAATCAAAAAGTGGTCCTGTACACTGACCCTCATTTATATGAAAACTACAAAAGTTATTAAGTGAGTAAATTTTAAGGGAATTATTATGAAAAATTCTAAAATTCTTTCGTGGTTTGTAGTCTGAGGCTCAAAGTCCAATTGGCACAGTAACAAATAATGGCATTTTATTCTACAGGAAATCACAAAATAGAGGGAACAAGAGAAGATTAGTCATTTACTCACTAGTGTTGAACTCAGTTGCCGCTGACTCACTGATTTCTAGTGTTTTATAACCTCCGTAGGCAGTAAATAATATGTGATGTTCTAGAACAAACGCCAGTAGTGTTATAATGGTGCTATCACCACGATTCTTGAATATTCTGGGCTCTTTAATTTCACGTCCGAATTCATTGCCAACATCGGAATTCATCGACTCATCATCCACTCAGCAACTTTTACTATATCTGTGTTGTTCTCACAGTGTGTGGGTGGTGAGCTCGATTTTGCCATTTCTCAAGCTGTTTGAACTCATAGAACAAACGTCAATAGTGTTATAATGGAGCTACTTCAATGATTCTTGAATATTCTGGCCTCTTTAATTTCATGTCCAAATTCATTGCCAACGTCGGAATTCATCGACTCGGAATCCACTCAACAACCTTTACTATATCTGTAAAACTATTTTGTTGCAATTACTACCAGAGAAGCAAATATTACAAATTCGTAGCGTTATAAAGGCTTATATGTTATTATCACTGTGTGTGGGTTATTTTTGCCATTTCTGACGTTGTTGGAACTTAAAAAACTCAGTATTGACTTTTAAGTTCAGCTGCAGTTTGGTGTAGCTCGACTTTTCACAAGAAACGTCGGTAAAAACTCGGATTGGTTAGCAAATGACGAATAACAAAGTTTAATAAAACAGTATTAAGATTCGACATTCCGGATGTCATAGAACTATTTGATTTTAAATTTTAAACATAATTGGTAAATCTCTTTCGGACTCAACTCTCATATAAAATAAAAACACACACCATTTTTTGGTATTATTTTTCTAAATTTTGTAATTTTGGACACGAAAACTGAATAAAATAGATCGATTAAAGTTGGTATATGATACAGCTTCGAATTTATATTGAAACTCCAGATTTTTATAAAGTTTGTATAAAGTTTCTCACTCAAACTGTCAGTCCGGATTATCCAATACCAAACGATAAAGATATATGATTATATTAGAATATATATATTTATGTAGAATTATATTAGAATACATATATTTATGTAGCATTATTTTATAGTTTCAAATTTTGGATTAAATTCATCAGAAGATTAACTTTACATACTTTTATTGAAATCTTGTTGTTGTTGTTTAAGTATTTTAAACTTTTACTGTTTTTTATATATTAAAATGGAATTTTGTTCAAGACTTTTTTCTCACTTTTTATAGTTCTACAAATTTGTGTTCTTGTACATTATTTTTAATATATCCAGAACATATATATTAATTCATGAATAATCAATGGAATTTCGGTTTTATTTACGTGCCGCCGTCTGGTGGGGAGTGTGTTGAAACAATAAATCTCAGGATTAAAAAGAAGAAAATAAGGAAAATAAATTCCAATTTATAAGATATTAATAAAATTGTGTTTTTAATACTATTTCTTATAACTAATTTATATTAACTTTTATTTAATTTTACCGTTTCATTATTGTTGGCTTAGACGTTTTGAAATGAACATTATATATTAGAATTTTAAAATTTTGCATATTTGTAGATTTTTTATATAAATCACTTATTTAAAATTTTTAGAATTTTACTACCGATTAATCGATTGCTTCCATTAATTTCTTAATCGAGTATTGATGACTGTTTTAAATTGAATTCAATATTCAATAATGTAATAGTAAATAGTAGCAAATTAAAACGATAATTAGTTGAAAATAATCTGAGTAAAAAACTCTGATTTTTATCTTAGTAAAGTTTATTCTTTAATAAATTGAGTGTAACGATTTTTAAATTTAAATTCATTAAAAAACTTTATTTATTAGAGTTGTTTTTAAATTAACGCTATGATTATTTACTTATACATAAAGCATATTATTGAGAGATTATTTTTCCAAGCTACGTTTAAACGTACAAAACATTTTTCCACCAAAAACAATTAACGTTGTTTAAGAAAGTCTTTTCTTCTTTAAGGTAAAGGATATTAGCTTTTTATTATGGTAAATACTTTAAACAAGCCATCTTCTAATTGGTTATCAAAAAACGTGTTTCGTGACTTGTAAATAATTTGAAGAAATTTTTGGAATAATTAGATATTTTTTGGTCGTTTCTTTACTAAACAATACATGATTAATGGGTTATTCAAATATTTTGCAAAACTTTCTAAAAATGCTTAAAATTAATAAGTCCCGTTCTTTAGAAAATTCGGTATCCAGCGAAAATTATAGAATTTTCTGTATTTTAAGAACTTTTTTCTTTAAAGTAATTCAAAAGGGAAAACATTTTATTTTTATCTGGAAAAAGCTATGCATATTATCATGTCAGAACATGATGTTGTTTTTGGGATGAGAGTTTTGGCGTCAACAAATTTCGACAACAAAATAAAAATTTTAATCCGTAGACGAAAAATTGAAATTTTATTATCTGCACGAGCATGTCAAAAAATCAGCTTTTAATAACGCATTGAAATTGCATTTACAAAAGTTCTGATTTAAAAAAAATAAGTTAATGACAATATCAAATAAAATCTAGAAAAATGTCATTTTGAGCAGGTGATAATATAAAAAGAAATAAATAGGAAATGTGATATTTTTTAAAACAATAAATGCGAGGCAAAGTTTTTTGGATCGTTTGCAATACTAAAGTGACTCATTAAATGGAACAATTAAAATGAATAAAAAATATAGTTTAACTCGCACGAGCACGTGAATAATAATGATCTGACATGATACATTGAAATATGCATAGCAGACTCCACTTTAATCTTTCTTCTTCTTTTTCTTCTTATATCCTGATAATGTTTGTCAACAGATTCTCAGACGACCACATTTCGATGATTCTACCTTATTAAGGGGTGAGACACGGAACGATGAGGGCATTTATGGTATTCACCTTTGACCTTGGATTTCCCCCATTATATACCTTTTAGTTTATATATATATATATATATATATATATATATATATATATATATACAATAAGAATAAATAACTCACCGATATATAAACTCGTAAGTGTGAATGTTATGTCATTTCTGATCTATTTTATTATTTTAACTCAAAATTTCATATTGATATGGCTAGTTGAAGAGGTGAAAAGATTTTAGGAGAGGTACGAATAAAACTTTATATAATGTCATTAAATATTGTGACCAAGAAGCAGAAAACGGGGAGTTATTTATTCTTATCGCATATTTTACCCTCTGTATTATTAACTATCTGTTATGCTTGCGTCTCATAAAATGTCTAATTTGCATTGCTAAATGCAAAAATCTCCTCCTTTCCTCTTTCCTCTCACCCCTATTTTGACGAAATAGACCCATCCTAACGCATGCGCAAAAGCTTGGACAGTTTTACAATCCGTTGTTGAACAGTAAACTGATATTTCTTTTTGGCCAGTTGGAACATCTTTTAAGGGCAGTGCTTATTTACTTTATTTAATCATTTCCCAAGGATTATTGAATATTTATAATTCAAAAAATAATTTTATTTTGCAACTTCATAATCGAATATGTTGAGTTTAAAGAAGAATAAATGTGAATGAAACAACATTTAAAAAGAGACGTATTTAGAATGAATATTTTCAAACCTTTTAAACTCAATCTCTCCTCTTGCAAATTAATATTTCTCTTTACTTTTTCACGTAATTTAATATGATGATTCGTTTAAATGCCGGCGACCTGACACAGAGGTAACGCGTCCTCCTCCTGATCTGGGTATCCCGGGTTCGATTCCCTGTCAGGGCCTGGTTTTCTTTCTGTGCTCTATCTGTGAGGGGTGTGAATGTGTCCCCCCATAAAAAGGGACTGTGCAAGCTAATATGATAAAAGAGTCATTTTCATATGAGCCAGAAGTCAGACTTCTGTTCTTAGGTGCTCCATGGCTTACACCCTCAGAAACTACTTCACCCCTCTTTCCGTTGTAAAGCGGACACGTCTTCATCATCCTCATTCGTTTGAATTCTAACATGTAAGAAAGAGAATCTAATATACACTGAAGGGACAAAAGTCATGGGATAACAATATGTAAATATACAAATGGCAGTAATATCGCAGCGAAAAAGTATAAATGCGCAGTTCGTATATGAATCCCATCGAGCATTTATGGGACATCATCGAAAGGTCCGTTCGTGCCCAAACTCCTGCACCATCCACACTTTCACAATTATGGACGTCTATACAGACAGCATGGCTCAATATTCCTGCAGAGGACTTCCAACGACTTGTGGACTCCATGACACGTCGAGTTGTTGCACTTCGCCGGGCAAAAGGAGGACCGACACGATATTAACAGTCATCCCATGACTTTTGTCACTTCAGGTTATATTTAAGATTCATCTCATTGTCCACTTTGATCTAATGTTTAACATTTATCTACAATTTGTTAGGAAGATTCGTATAAAAATTCATTTACCTAGCTTGCTGCTATTTTGAGTTTGTCGCCTTAGTATATACTTGAATAGACATAGATAGACAGATTTTGAGTATTTTGAAAAACAACTATGAAATATAACAAATAAAACTTTCTGAAGTATTTTCTCATGATTTGATGCTCGCCTTCAATATATTAGTTTTGTTTCACTCACTATTTGACAGAGCAATTAAGTTTGTCCAAAGATAAAGTCTTCTCCCACTTCTTAACACTGACATAACTTCAGCAATCTACTAATGATTTTGATTTCTTTTATTTAAGTCGTTAGAATGTTACTTTTTCTACCATAAATTGCTAAAATGTATAAAGATGAAAAGTTTACGCGATTTTGTTTTCTTTTCCGAAATAAGACAAAAATTTAAAGAAGTTCTTGTCAGTTTTAATACTCGAAGTTGACAAAAATCTTTTTTTCGTAAGATACTAAATGTCACCTGCAGCAAAATAAAGTAAAAATAAATGAAACTCATTCTAAAATCTAGACAGTTCGTTTAAAAATAAAATCTTCACAGGAGAGTAGTTTTTTCATTTCTTCTTCTTAAATGAAGCTTTTTTTTGAAAATATTACTGATGTTACGTAAGATTTCTTGTTATATAAGTGTATAATAAGTTTTACATATATTTAGCTCCTAATTAAAATTCAGTTTTCTATGTGTTTTTGTAATTTTTAAAGAATTCTTTGCTATTTAGTAGAAATTTTTGTAGCCGACTAGTTTTTGTTTTTAAATACGAAGGATTACTGGCAATTCAAATTTCAGTGAGTTTTATAATCAGACTAAATTTAAATTAATATTTTAATATACTTTTTGAATTTTGATTTTTGCATTGTAGAAATAGCAATAGCAATTATTCCATAAGAAACTAAAAAAAACTAATATTTTAATTTGCCATTATTGTATTTCATACAATAATGTTATAATAATCACCGGGATCGCATGTAGTGGACAAAACCAGCAAACCTCAGTAGAAAACAACGACGTATGTTTACACGAAGACACCAGCACAAAGACGACGAAAACACCGATGAAAAATGAGATGAGACGAATCATTTGTACAGATGAGACGAACACAGCACAGCATACTACAGCAGATAGTAGATTACAAGTAATAATCGATCACTCACTCCAAGTAGCCAAACAGAATTCAGAAAGAGAAAGGATTCTCGGTGTTTCTCTCTACAGTCTCTCCGAACGGTTGCATTTCTTACTGTCTCCTCGCTTTAGCTGCGGACTCACTACTACACGATTGGCTACTCCACACACTATACGTTGCTGATTCGACAACAGAACTTTAATTTCAAGTCTACAGTACAAATTATTGATAAAAATTTGACAAAAATTAAATTTCTAAAAATTACCAAAATTCAGGAAAGTTTACACATATATTAAATTACTATTATTAAGATATTATTTTTTTTAGTTTTTAAAACGGTATAAAATTAATTTTTGTTTAGAAAATTTTTTAAATATTATCGTAGAAAAATTCCATGATTTAGTTTTGTTTTTAGTTACCTTTTTAATAGAAAAAAAAAGAAACGTTCTGAGATTTAAATGTGTTAAATTTGATATCTGCAGATCTCATGATCCCTTACCACCCACCCAAAATATACATCTTCCAAGCTTGGTAAGTTATAGGTTGCCCCAAATGGTCTAATTTGAAGAAGGTTAGTATCCATACACACAAATATGCGCATATCTATTATTATTATTATTAGCAAAGAGTTTTTTAATTTCGTTGTTTATCGAATTTTTAAAGCTAGAAAACAACTAACAGTTATATAGACGAAACAAAAATAAGCTGTTAAGATTAATTTATGAAGCTGTTAACTATTAATAGAAGAAATGCTTCTGTCTGAGAAATAATATTGTTGAACGGAATTCCGATATATGGTGCATAGACCCATTTAATATTCTGAGCCTTTGGTAAATTTTTTACATTTTGAAGAGTCTCAAACATTTTGAGAAGAAATCTCTAAAAGGCTGCAAAATTGTTGTCGTTACTAATGACACTTGCCTTGGACAAGTGCGCTAATGGCCGTCAGCTATTTTAAGCCAATTCAGCGTCTCATGGTTTTGAAGTAACGCCAACAAGGGCTAAGAGTATGACTTAGCTACACACTCATCACAGTAACTTACACAGTCCCTTTTTACAGGGGTGCACATTCATACTCTTATACACAACACCGTTTCATGCCCCTGCAACTATAACCACCTGGTTATTTAAACAGTGTAATGAGCATGAAGGGAAAGATATAATGAAATACGATCCTGTTCTATACACTCCTATGATGTCTGACGTTTATTGGTTAAAATTTGGTAAGATATTTTAATATTGAAGAAAAGAAAGCTGAAAACAGTGAGCTGTTTGACTTATAGTTTGTTTGAGATTATGAAATTCTGAAAAAGTATTGTAGAAATACAAACGAAAAATTAGGGACGAGGACAGAAATAATAATAACTAAAGATTATCATGTCGGAACATCATTTCTCGTACGGCCAAGCACCATGTGCTCGGGCAAGTTAAATTATATTTTTATTCATTTTAGTCGTTCATCGAATGAGTCACTTTAGTATCGCAAACGATCTGTAAAAAACTTTGTCTCACATTGATTGTTTAAAAAATATATCACATTTCCCATTTATTTCATTTAATATAATCGCGTGCTCAAAATGACATTTTTCTAGGTTTTATTTGCTGTAGTCATTGACCTATTTTTTTTTAATCAGAGATTTTGTAAATGCGATGGCAACGCGTAATTAAAATGATTTTTTGAGAGGCTCGTGCAGATATTAAAATTTCAATTTTTCGCCTATGTTCTTTTCCTACTTTTTGCCTACGGATTTTTGTTGACGCTCATTCCCAAAATAACATCAGAAAAATGCAAATAAATACTATGTACAAACACAAAAATAACAGATATGGATTTGTTGAGCAACTTTTGTGAATATTGTTCTGAAAATCTAAACAAATCTCTGTTTTCTTCGATATGACGAATCAATCTTTGAATTTTCGTCCTGGATACTTGCATAAATCTTACAGATAGAATACAGAAGAACAACCATTCCCGAACCGGGACTGGAACCCGGAACGCCCAGATCACTGGGAAGACGCGCTATCCCTAGGGCAGGCCGCTGGCGATGAAATTGTGGCAGCAGTTATTGATCAAACGGGAAATACATATGATAATAACAGTGCATGTGCAATTTAATTTAATTTTTACATTTTCTTCTTAAAAAATAAGTTAATGGTGATATCCTTTTCAAAATTAAGAAGCTCATTTGAACATCAAAGTTATAACAGTTTAATACAATATTGCAACCTGCACTTATTTTATGAAATATTTCAAATGACGTCACACTCACATGATAAATGCATCTGCTATCCAACTTCCAATGCACTTTTGTTTTTGGAAGCTGAGCAAGTTAAATCAAGTTAAAAGTAGCTGCTAAAATCAAGTTAATATTGTATAAGTGATCAGGAAACCTCTTTCTTTTTTAAAAACTAAGATTTGATTAAATTTCAGCTATCTATTCGCATAAGCTGTTCCACCAACAAAGTAATGATCAAACATCACATAAGACAATTAATAATAAATATAATTTTAACAATATAAAAAATTATGTCAATTCCTACTTAGGAAAACAAAGAAATATTTCATTTCATTTATTTCTTATTCAATAACTACAATTAATATACATTTATCAAAACTTATACCAAGCCAAAACAAAATCAAGTTCGAATCCGTTGAAAATAAATCAGAACAGACTCATAATACTATCAGAACATACTCAATTGGCTTCAGTTTTTTGTATCAATTGAGGCAATGTCAATTAATATAAATAATTTGCCAAGAAGATTTGTCTAGCCAAAACAAAATCAAGTCCATATGTGTTGAAAATAAATCAGGGCGCACTGCGCATTGAGGAATTTTCAACGTCAATTGTGACAACGCAAATGCGGGAATTTTCTACGCCAGGTTGGGGTAACGCAATACAGATATTTTTAATTTTCTTTATTATGTATAATTTTAATTCGAAAGTACTTCAAAATGAATCTGGTAAATCGATTAATTAAGTTGATCACACATCACATAAGGCAATTTAAGATAAATACTTTCAGTAATCTAATATTTTAACAAGTAATATAAAAAATTCTTTTAAATGCATCAAACATTAAGAAAATAAACAGAATCATTTGAAATAATTTGTCGAAAATATGTAAAAGCTTACCTCATTAGAGTGGGGAAAAAATCTGAAGTCTTAATCATTTGGAGATGGGGAAATGTAAAGATATTTTGGCGGGAAAGCTAGTTTTTAAGTAATTAATAAAAAATTTAGGAATTAAATTCGAAAAAAAAATGTATAAACATAAAACGTCATCCACTACAAGTTTTAAAAAAATGTAGGAATATGTTTATAAAATTTATGGATGAATAATCTGAAGCCTTACCCATTTGGCGATGGGGAAATGAAAATATATTTTGGCTGGAACACTAATTTTTAATTAAGTAATAAAAATTAATGAAATAAATTCGAAAAAAACTGTATTAACATCAGATGTCATCCACTACAAGTTTTTAAAAAATGTAGGAATATGTTTATAAAATTTATGGATGAATAATCTGAAGCCTTACTCCCTTGGCGATGGGGAAATGAAAAGATATTTTGGCGGGAAAGCTAGTTTTTAAGTAATTAATAAAAAATTTATGAATTAAATTCGAAAAAAAAACCCTATATAAACATCAAATGTCATCCAATACAAGTTTTAAAAAAATTCTGAATATGTTTATAAAATTTATGGATGAATAAAAAGTAATTTATTAAGGATTGAAAATTTGAGTAATATTTATATATATATAGGGAGAGTGTGAGCTAATAGTAGGAATTGAAAAATACATGCCCTTTTAAAACAATAAGCAAAATCTTTCACTTCTTTGTTAAAATAAATGAAAACGTTTCACCATTTTTCGAAGTGATACGGAAATATTAAAAAAAATATTAAAAAAGATGTTGACGATGTAGTAGCTTAGAATTTGAACCTATTTGTTCTACTTACGACTCTAGTGAAAAACTTTAATTTGTTTTCTTCTGGATGATGCATGAAAGCATTAAGATATTAAACAAGGAAACACACCAAAGTCACTTGGTGAAAAAGAGAGAGAGAGAGAGAGAGAGTAAAATGACGAAAACGAAGATAAAAAGGAAAAAAAAGAAATTTAGGAAATTGAGCTACATAACGTTCCGTTTCCGAGAATATAAATGTTCTGTCTTTTTCTCGCAAATGGCGTTATTAACCGGCAAAAAGAAAATCTCTTCCAATTTCCGTTAAACGGTACTCGCTTTCAGTTAGAATACAAGTGACAGCAGATATCTAATCGAGTTTTCGAACATTCAGAAGATAAAATAAAATATATGTAGAAAAAAAGATGCGAGATATTTAAGAATAAAATGGAACCATCCATTCTAGGAATTGGAAGAACAGAAAGTAAAATATGTGTCCATATGGCGCTCGTTGGAAGCCGATAAGCTGGAGCGAAACTATTTTTTCTTCTTTTTTTTTAGTGATTCAATATCGATATCCGTGTTTTGTTCGAAGAAACAAACTTTTCCTTGCCGGGAGCTGTGTCTTATCTACATAACTATCTGAACATCGATCGATGTTAACGATTCTGCAGTCTTACCATCGATGTATTCACCATTTCTGATTATTGGACAAAATCCGACGTGGATTAATTATTGTCGCGGATAAAGAAAGTAAAAAACATTCTTGGCGGGAAAAATATTGGAACAGATTTCATTCCTGCTCTAAATACAATACTTCTATTAAACAATTTGGAAAGAATCAAAATGCTATATTAATCTTTCTTTGCATGATTTCTTCTTTTTTTGTGAAATAATTCAATGTGATATAATTTATGCTCTAGAATAAAAGGAAAATATTTAAAAAATCCCAGCGAAAATAGATTAGGATATTCCATAAAGTTATTTCTGATTTCTAATATGAAATGGATACACAGTATTTAATGTTTAAAATATTTTTTTGTTTTGTTATATTAGAAACCTTTTGAGCCGGGGATGGCCTGGAAGGTAGAGCGTTGAACTCGTACTCCTTAGGTTACGGGTTCGAAACTCACCGGCCAAAACATTACCCGAGTGTGTGGCGACTGGCGTTAGTTAAATCTGTTCGTGGTCGCAAAGTCCTCCATGCCGAGAATAATACCATTGCGGGTACTGGGTCAGAGGTGATCGTTCCCTCTTCCAGGTCTAAATTACGATCTGAGATGAATGAATGAATTTGCATGAATGTAGCCCGCCCCCTAAAAAGGGTTGTGACGAGTGTGTAGCTAAGTCGTACTCTTGGCCCTAGATGGCGCTACTTGTAAAACAAGAGGCGTATATATCCGGCTTAAATTCTGCTGATGTATCAGCGGGGCTTGTCCATGGCAAGTGCCATAAGTAACAACAACAACAGAAGCCTTTTGACCTATTACTTCTTCCATCTCCAAGGAAGCCGCATTATGACTTTAAAAATTGTGTTTAGAATAAGAAATATTGCTCGAGGTGAGCTTTTATTTCGCTGATGAATTTTAAGTGTTGCTGGCGTCCTGGCCCAGAGGTAGAGCATGTTTCTGGTGTTCTGGGAGTCCCGAGTTCGTGTCCCGGTCAGGGCATGATTGTTCTTTTGTGTTCTATCTGTGAGGTGTGTGAATGTGCCCCTCCGCCTGTAAAAAGAGGCTGTGCAAGTGATTGAGATAAGTGTTTCCACTTCATATCAGGTTTTTGCCCTAGGGTGATCAGGGGTCCATACTCTCAAAAGCTACTACACCCCTAATTGTAAAGCGGACGAGTCATCATCATTTAAAATCTCACATTAGTTATAAAAAATATTTTTAAAAATCGCATGTCTTTTCCAACCACAACAAACAGTGGAATGATAAATTCAAACCTAATGTAAAGATTTAACATTTGATATTTTTTTATCATGTCAGAAGGTTATGTTGTTTTTGGGATGAGGTTTTTGGCGTCAACAAAAATCCGTAGGGCGAGAAATAAAAATTTTATTATCTATACGAGCATCTCAAAAAAATCAGCTTTTGATGCGTTGTTATTGCGTTTACAAAAGGTCTGATAAAAAAAATAAGTTAATGACTATCGCAAATAAAACCTAGAAAAATGTCATTTTGAGCGTGTGATTAAATGAAATGAAATAAATGGGAAATGCGATATTTTTTTTAAACAATAAATGCGAGACAAAGTTTTTTTGGATCGTTCGCATTGCTAAAGTGACTCATTCAACGAAACCATTAAAATGAATAAAAATATAATTGAACTGGCACTCGCACGTGGTGCTTGGCTGTTGAAGAAATGGTGTTCTGACATGATACATTGAAATATGCATAGCAGATTTCATGTAAATTTTTTTGTATTATTATTTTTTATATCGAATTACATCAGATAATTAGATCATCTTTTTATTCACCAAATTCCTCTTCTGTTCCATTAAGAATCCAGATTCAAAGAGTAGAATCTTGTGTTCATCATTGAAAATTTCCAAAGATATGCGAATAAACAATTAAGCTTTGATTCATATTTATGATATCATTAACAAAATTAGGTTTTATATTTCGTATGCTGTAAATTCTGTTCAAATGAAGTCTTATAAATCAGCTTCGTAATTCTTTATGGTAGCTAGGTTGGCCCTAATTATTAGGTTGTTCCTGAATTCTATTTTTACAATTTCGTCCACAGTTGTTAAATTTACACTCATCACTGAAGATCATCGGGTTTAAAACCTACGTCTTTAAAAAAAAGAGGTTTCGCGCAATTGACAGTCTCTTTTTTCTGGTTAAATTCACTGATGAGTGGCTTGCACATTGGACTACTGCCACAGCAGTCAGCTTTCCTCAGAACACTTCAAACAATTTCAGCAAAGCTCCACTCTTTTTTATATATAGACGGTTTCTTTGTTTCAATAATGTCTTCTTTTATAGTTTCTAGTAGGATATTTTAGGGATGGACTTCTTGATTCGGAATCGCGATCAAATGACGTAAATCTGAGGACATTTACCTCGTGACCGGATTTGGGAAACGGAGGTTCACATGCACTGAATAAGCGTTTCAAGACTTCCAACTCACACCCACTAACTTTCTTTCACGAAGATGAGTTTAGCAAGTTAAGCATTTTTGTATTGAAGAATGCTCACGAAAAAATGTTAGAACTGTGGTTGAATACATTGTTTTAAATAGATAGTATGACAAATACCGGGTGTCCAAAAAGTTCCCGTTCTCCAAAATAAATAAATCCTTTTCCATGGGTTTTTTTCAAGTATATAATATTTTTTCATACGAATAATGAAACTATGGACATGCTTGAAGTATTTTTCGGTGATCGACTTATCTCAAAAATTCTTTGGCCACCTCGATCTCCTGATATGACCATCCCGGACTTACTTCTGTGGAGATATTTAAAGGACAAAGTTTATGAAGGTGATCCTCAAACAATAGAGGATTTGAAAATCGCAATTACCCAAAGGATACAAGAAATTACTCCAAGCATGTTAAAAGGCGTTTCGAAGAAATTGCGCAAACGAGTTCAGCTTTGTCTCCAAGAAAAGGGTGGACTTTTTGAACATTTATTATAAATGTAAGTTCAGAATTTTTCTTAGTTATTTTAAAAGTGCTTTTTATCATTATCATAAAAATATGTCTTTTTAAACCTATTGTTTTTGTAAAATAAATTCACAAATCATCAGTATGGGAACTTTTTGACACCCTGTATTTTTGAATTTCTTCCAATGGAATTCGTCTTCTGTCAATTTTCCGGATATCTCGATGTTTAATAAGTCTGCAGAATCGACTTCTTTTCCGGATATCTCGATGGTTTATAAGTCTGCAGAGTCGACTTCCCTTTTCCGGATATCTCGGTGATTTATAAGTTTGCAGGGTCGACTTCCATTTTCCGGATATCTCGATGGTTTATCTCTGCAGAGTTGACTTCCATTTTCTTGATATCTCGATAGTTTATAAGTTTACAGAGTCGACTTCCATTTTCCGGATATCTCGATGGTTTATGTCTGCAGAGTTGACTTCCATTTTCTTGATATCTCGATGGTTTATAAGTCTGCAGAGTCGACTTCCATTTTTCGGATATCTCGATGGTTTATGTCTGCAGAGTTAACTTCCATTGTCCGGATATCTCGATGGTTTATGTCTGAAGAGTCGACTTCCATTTTCTGGATAATTTAATGGTTTATAAGCCTGAAGAGTCGACTTCCATTTTCTGGATATTTTAATGGTTTATAAGCCTGAAGAGTCGACTTCCATTTTCCGTATATCTGGATGGTAAGTCTGCAGAGTTGACTTCCTTTTTCCGGATATCTCGATGGTTTAT
>JAOUZG010006867.1:637618-661230 GCA_026289955.1 Argiope argentata
ATATGTGTGTGTGTGAGAGAGAGAGAGCTTATAGGAATTGAATGATTAAAAGGATCAAAATTAAATTTAAGTTGAGTTTATTGAACTATGTTAAACTCTTTATAAATAAAAAAGGCTTTAGGCAATAGTAAATTAAATATTTAAGAAATTCATGACTGTGTAAAACGATATGAAATCAACTGAATAATCCATACAAATCCGATAAATTAAATCTTTCCAATTACTATTAAAATCACGATAATTTAGTATTCTGATTCCTAATTTAATAAGCTGCAAAGTAAAAATTGCAATTTTATTCGAAAAATGTAATGAAATCTAACACTTTGAAACTCAATAATTGTCACTAATTATAAATAAAAATGAGTTTGTTGACACAATAAAGGCCTGATCCTTTGACCTAGAGCTTGAAAATTCGGTCTATACTTAATTTGAACTGTAGAAATATGTACCGTAGAGATATTTTTTGAAATTTCCCTTATCAGTTTTATTAATTAAAAACCTAAAGAAGGCTTCGCACTTTGCACCATAAATCATTCTTTTTATTATTCTTTTAAATTTTAAAGAATCCTCTTTTCAATCACATTAAATTTTCACACCGTCCAATTTTTTTTATCATAACTAAAAAAAAATACTATGACTTTTGAGTAAGTTTAAAAAATTGTTGAAATAGGATAAAATTTCCTTGGGTTTTTTTTGAAGAATACTTTTCTAATTCCTTGAAAGAAAAAATGCCCAATTGCTAAGAAAATATTTTCTCAAATACCAAAATATAGGGATTAACTTTCGTCATGTTTTAAATCAGAATCTATATAAGACATATGTATAGAGTCTATAATATTACTCGAATACTTAGCACTATATTTTCTCTCCCCACAGAAACTAAATCATATCACTTTCAGTCTATTTATTGCAAATAAACGAAGCTGTGTCCTTCTAACTCATTAATCAATGGACTCTTATTCATAATGCACATTACTCAGTGTACGAGAGGCCCTACGGATGCCATGAAAAGTCTTTTCAAGACGCTAGTCTGGAGGCAATACCTGCTCAAAAGGACAATGCTATTTGTCCCGAAATGAATGGCCTGCCCTCTGACTGCCGTGACGTATCACAGCTATTGATCAAGGGTAGGGAATGGTGGTTTCTGCTTGTTTTTAACAATGCATCTGGAGTTGGCAATTGTGCATCAAGCAGTTATTGTTTAGAAATTGCTCCTGTTTCCTAGGAGATAGCTTTATCGAGAACATATTTTATGCCTTGGAAGATAAATAAGTTGATTTCAAATGAAAGTAATTGGATGGTTTTTGAATATATATATATATATATATATATATATATTCTAGAATTATACCATTAAAAGAATAAGGAAGAACTTTACACATTAAGTGAAATTTTTTCTCGACATTGCAAATAGACATTCACATATGCATTGCATTCAAAGTTGATGATAGTTCTGGTGATTTCACATTTACCAAATAAATTATTGATTATAAGTTGGTTGTATGCAACAAAAGAAATCGCATGTGAACTACTTCTTTAATGACTAATCTGATAGTCAATTAGGAATCACGAGTTCTCGTGCGAAATACAAATTAAGATTTTTTTTATAATATTAGGGATTGGGCAGTTTTTTCCCCAGTATATGCGTTTTAGGATTTTAAGGTGAATAATAGGGTGAAATAGGGATTTTGAGAAATTCTTCCAAAACGAAAGAGAGATGTGAGTAACTTTCTCAGCTGATAAATTTTGACGATTATAAGATTTCGTATGAAATAAAAATTAGCGAAATCGATTGAGTGATCGGAGCTGATTGGATTATTAATTTTACTAATTATTTTAAGTATATAAGTGGATATTACGCATCTTATTTTAGAATAAAAATGTTCTTATCAAACTAAATAACAACATATTATGAACGTTTAGTTACAATTTACTAATATTACACTGAACTTTTACCGATTTTGTTGACTTCAGATATTTTTCCAAACGACTTCATAGTTCCTTAAGGGCTCTACTCGTGCATATGCTAACAAAAATGACGGCTTTTAATTCCCTTCAAAACAGAATATTTATCTCTGAGCCCAGAAAAAGATTTTTTCAATTCATTACACAAATGCGCCATCTAAGAAGCCTGTCGTTAAATTGATGGACAAGAAATCTCAACTGTCAAAATAGACAGCTTTTTCTGTCATTAAATGTCCATTATGGATGTTTTTAGTTCCCTTTTTTCTGAAAATATCGTCTTTTTTGTTTTAAAGTAAAATCAGAAAGTCTCATTTTAGTCTTTTGTTATTTTTATACCAAATTTTACTTTATTTTAATTTGGTTTTTTTACATCGGTTGTACGGATGTGCTTCGCTATAGTCCGATGTTAAATAATGCTGCTGCGTTTTTTTGGAAATTCAAAATCACTTTAAGCTAGATGTATGAAATTTGGTATACGTTCAAATTTGTAGATTTCTATCAAATTTTGAGTGAAATATGTAGAGTGGAAGTTTGTCTGTCTGAATGTAAGTTAACATAATAACTGCAAAGTAAAGGGAGCTAGATAAATAAGATTTGGTGCACAGATTAAATATCAAAAGTATAGATGCTTATCAAATTTTGAGCAAAATCCGATGACGTGTTCAGCATCTGTTGTAGTTATTACTAATGGCACTTGCTATGCACAAGGTCGATGATGCATCTGCGATTTTAAGCCAAAATGAGCGTCCATCTAGTTTTGAAGTAGCACCAACTAGGGCCAAGAGTACGACCTAGCTACACGTTCACCACATTTGCCTGTACAGTCCCTTTTTACAGCGGGGGGCAGTCACACATCTCATAGATAGTACACAGAAGAACAACCATGTCCTAACTGGAACTCGAACCCTTGACTCTCAAAATACGAGGAAGACGCGCTACCTCTGTGCCAGAAAGCCGGCTCAGCATCTGTCGGTAAAATTCGGTTTGTACTCTAAACGTAATCTATCTGTCGACATGCATGTTAAATGTAATAGCTAAAATATATAAAATTTCCTCGCGTCTTCCTCGTAATCTGGGCATCCTGGGTTCGAGTCCTGGTTCGGGCATGGTTGTTCTTCTGTGTGCTATCAGTGAGATGTGTGACTGCCCCTCTGTAGAAAGGGGTTGTGCAAGCAAATGTGGTGAGTGTGTAGCTAAGTCGTACTCTTGGCCCTAGTTAGTGTTCCTTCAAAAACAAGAGACGCTCCTTTCGGCTTAAATCTACTGCTGTATCAGAAGGGAGTTGTCCATGGCAAGTGCCATTAGTAACAACAACAATATATAAAATTTGATATGGAATTTTGTTATTACAATGTAGTTTTTTGCCAATTTTTTTGATCGATAGTGAAAAATTTGTATAGAATAAAAATTCTATTATTGAATACTGAGCATCAGGGATCCAAATATAATATCTAAATAATTAATATCCAAATAACCACCGATAGATGCTGTAAAGACGCTAAATGCATGCCGAAGTTTAATATTTCGTAACGATTGTAGGCCAATTCAGTAGAAAAGAGATACATTTTCAAAATACGAATTAGTTGTATTATGCTAGGTCACTTGCCACACAGATGAGTCGAGATTTCCATAAATGGCTTTTCCCCGTAATATTTTTTTTTGATAATTTAGAGTAATATATTTATATTTGTGGAATGGTGATGGAAAGCGATTTCTAACATTATCACTTTTTGAAAATCAATTCGACCTTTTCTTCAGAATTCCAATGCCTGCTGTTTTTAATCAACTTCCTGCTGTTGATTGTAATCTTGTGCCAGCTTGAATTGTAGCCAGAATAGTCTTAATAGAAATAACACTATGCTGCTGCTGCTGATGATGACATGGATAATCATTTTCTAATTTATTATTAAGTAATGTAAATAATAATATTAAATAATGTAGTCTGAAGGAACGCTTAGTATTAATTTACAGAAAGATCAATGATATTATATAATATACCATTAAAAATAATGTCATTTTTATTAAAATAAATAAAATTAACTGAGTTATTTTGTATTAATTGTCGTGTAATGATTTTAATATAAATATTCCGCTTCTGTTATATACTGTGTCGTGGCTTACGTGTAGGCAAATAAAATTCAAGCTTTAAAAAAATAATCTTCTTTATTAAACATTTCTTTCAACTCACAACTTTCAACATCAAAACTTTCCTTTTTAAATCACACACAATTCTAAACAATCACATCGCCATCTTTATTCTCCTCTCCTCTTTTTTTCCCGTTGCCAATCCACACAAAAAACAACCAAAGAAACTACTTTTATATTTTGGTTGCCATACAGGAAATATATAAAAACAAATTAAAGAATGAATTTTGAATAAACATAAATATAAAATTTAGGGACCCTGACATACTGTACCACGCTTTGGGATTCATGTAGATTGAGAGTCGATAAAACAATCTTTTAAAAATAACAAGACGATGAATCGTAGAAATTTTTAAAAGATACAGGACATTACAGCAGTTACGAGCCATAATTTGCAGCTGCGATTCAGATAATACAACATTAAACAGCTTTCAAACACAGAGGTCTCTAATAACTCAGACAGATAATAACTTTTGTGCACTAATCTATCACTCTAGTCTTTACTACTCTCAAATTATCATAGTTGATGGGTTCACGGGGAGCCTGCCTTGGTAGGGGCAGATCTCCAATCATGAAGATTGACTAGTAGTATGACGGTCAGCCAGCTATATACCGTGATACTCTTCGAGCGTCATAGAGATGTTCAGCCCATGATTGCAGAAGTTGGAATGAGAGCTGCTTCAGCTTCAATGGATGATTTATCGGAGCACCCATTTAAATTAAAGGACAATCTCCTTAATGATGTAACTGTTTAGAGCAATGATTTTTAATAGACTGACATGGACTGGATAAGTTTGGAAGATACTAATTTTGGGAATAGAAAGCAGAGTCTGATTGGCTGAGAAAGCTTGAGGTTTGGATCTACGTGTTTCTATTGGTTATTGAGTTGGAGTAGTTGAGGGAGTATGATGCCGTTGCGAAAAGCTCTGAACGATGCTCGAAGAATCCAAGGAATTTAAATACTCAGGTAGGGAAAAGGGTTGTAGCGAGTCGTCTATAGGGTTATTGTGAGTGAGTCTAATTTCCAGATTGGGTTCGTACTTATTAATAGCTTCGTTTTCTGTGTTTTCAAGGTTATTAAAGAAGCTTGTGGCAAGTTTTATTACGAACTTTTTTAAGTACAGGGTATTCTATTGCTTTATATGTTTCAGAAGTGGAGAAATATCTTGGAGTATTGCAGATATTTTTGATAATTTGATTTTGCTGCTGATCAATTAGTTTGAAGTTACTTGTGGCAGTGTACCCCCAAACTGGGTAGGCGTAAGTTAATACTGGACGAAAATAAGCTGTATAAATAAGTAATTTGTTGTCCCTATTCAATATTGAGTACCACGAAATTAAGGAGGGAAATTTTCTTGTTTGTTCTGGGAACATGTGCTTAGTATACACATAAAAAATAAGTTAATGACTACAGCAAATAAAACACAGAAAAATGTCATTTTGAGCACGAGATTATATGAAATGAAATAAATAGGAAGTGGGATTTTTTTGTAAACAATAAATGCGAGACAAAGTTTTTTTGGATCGTTTACAATACCAAAGTGATTAATTCAATGAAACGATTAAAATGATTTAAAATATAATTTAACTTGCACATGCACGTAGTGTTTGATCGTTCAAGAAATTATATTCTGACAGGATGCATTCACGTATAGCTATACATGTATAGTAATCTGCTATACACGTATAGCAGATTTAATTTTAATCTTTTTTCATATTTATTTTTTAATTTTTTAAATATATTTTGGCAACGATGAGTTTCAAAAGAATTCTAAAATTTATTTATTAAAAATAAAGCAAAAACATAAAAAAAATTAGCAATCGAAAGATTTTGTAAACAAATATTTTGAATAAAATAAACTTTGTATTATAAGTTATTTAAAAGGCGTTTATATACAGATGGTTAGAATCTTGTTGAATACTAGTATCAAATAAATTATTTTTTCTTATATGATGCATGATTAAAATTTTAATCACAAATACAGGTTTTAATAAAATTGGGGGGAGGAGGGATTAATTAAACCGTTGAGATCTTCATTAGTAAAAAACACGAAATTTTTCCACTCTGTGTATTAGTTTATATTTTTTTGCTCTTTCAAGTTTTTTGGAACGTTATGAAAAGGACATATAGTGGAACTCTTGAAATTAGAGGGTTTTAACCCCCGAAATATAGTTACTGTAGAAATATAAGTGCAATTATAAAATTGCATTACCGAAATGAATCGTTGAACTTTTATTCATTTTTTAAATGAAAATGTCAAATTAAACTGCAGTTTTGAAGAATGACAGACAAAAAAAATATTTTATCAAAGAAACATACCATTAACCATTAAAAAAAAGAAAAGCACTTCTAACTACTGATGGAATCATAAAAAATATTCCCAATTTCCTAAAAAAGTTTAGTTAAAGGATTCTAACATGCGAGCACTCAAGATTTTCGATTAGAATGTAATTTGTGCCACCGTGGAACTTTTATTTTTTATAATTGATCGACTGGCAATTTGTAACGAAAAAAGAAATGAACGATATATTATTAACGTCGTTTCCAATCGATCATCCGTGTGTTTCTGCGTGTACACGCACGCGTGTTTTGAGAGAGAAATGCGGGAAGAAAACCTCGGTCAGATTTATCGATTATAGAAAATTATTGAGCCAAGTGGTCCGTTATTTATTAAATCATTATCGGAAAAAATGTCCTCCCAAGTTGCTTTTTCGTTTGAAAAAATTAAAGTATACTCTTTATCGATCAAGAACAAAGTATTATATTTGTAAACAATGACAGGAAGATGAATGTTGCTAACTAATCATTCCTTGTGCTTAATAGGCATCTGTCCACAGATCTTTGGAGGAAATTTCCTATTACTCATGACTAATCGCCTTTCGCAACTAGCTGATTCGAAGGGAATATTGATTGAGATGAATTTCAATTAAATATCTAAGTCTACTATATATAATTTGATTAATAAAGAAGTTGTAAGCATCAGATCGTGCAGATATTAAAAACGTGTTTTTTAAATAGTTTTACATCTGTTTAATAAGAAAATTTCATTTAATGAAATAACAGGACTTTGAAATTAAGCACCTAACGTTTTTTTCTGGAATTATGAAACGATTGTGTGTCAAATATTCTTGTACGGTTATCAAATATACTTATACAAATATTTTGTTGGTTTTTTTATCCTTTCAGAACACGATGTTGTTTTTGGCGTCAACCAAAACCGTTGGCGAAAAATAAAAATTTTATTATAAAATAAAAATTATTATAAAATAAAATTATTATTATTTTATTATAATTTTATTTTATTATATTAGCTTTTACACATACAATAATTCAAGATGAATCTCCTTACTCGTTAAACGTTTTCCCCCAAAAGAATGTATTTTTTTTCTTGTACTTAAACGTTGGAGTAAGTATTGAGCTGACGCGGCATTTTTTTTCTCAAACTGCTCAGCAACGTTTTACACTCTGCGAATGAAACTGCCACCGTTTTGGAACTCTATTATCATCTGCGCAAGTTTAGTTCTGTTGTTGTTGTTACTTATGGCACTTGCCATATTGGAGAAGCCCCCCCGCTGATACAGCAGCAGATTTAAGCCGAAAGGATGCATCTCTTGTTTTTGAAGTAGCGCCAACTAGGGTCAAGAGTACGACTTAGCTACACACTCACCACATTCGCTTGCACAACCCCTTTTCACAGGGAGGGCCACAATCACACATCTCACAGATAGCACACAGAAGAAAAACCATGCCCAAACCGAGACTCGAACCCGGGACTCACAGAACACGAGTAAGACGCGCCACCTCTGCGCCAGAAAGCCGGTAGTTTAGTTTTTCTTTCTCACTGTGCCATCTGTGGGTAACACGTGTAACTTACTTTTTGAACACCCTTTGTAGTTAGATCGCAATTGTTAACACTGATGTCAGTTTAGACTATTTGGTTTGCGCAACATCGAAAAGAAATAATTTTTTTTATAAATGACAGTATCATTGTAAACAAAGAAAAATCATAATTTAGAGACATTAGAAAATTTTACAAAATAAAGGCATTCTTTGAATTGTAGATTTTACTAACATTGATTTTGACGTTTTATTACAGTTATTTCTCAACATTCGACAGATGGAGCTGTGTATGCCTTGATAATGATTTTATAAGAAAATTTCATTTAATAAAATAATAGGATTTTGAATTTAAGCAAATTAGGGTTTTTTTTCGGGAATTATGAAATGATTGTGTGTATGAAATATTCTTGTACAGTTATCAAATATTCTTATACAAATATTCTTGTAGGTTTTTTTTAATCCTTTCAGAGCAGGATGGTTTTTTTGGGGGGGATGAAGTTTTTGACGTATACAAAAAATCCATAGGGGAAAAATAGAAATTTTATTATCTGCACGAGCATCTCAAAAAATCTGTTTTTAATAATGCGTTGCCCTCCCATTTACAAAGGCTCTGATTAAAGAAAATAAGTAAATCACTACCACAAATAAAACCTAGAAAAATGTCATTTTGAGAGCGTGATTATATGAAATGAAATAAACAGGAAATGTGATATTTTTCTTAAACAATAAATGCGAGACAAAGATTTTTTGATCGTTTGTTATATTAAGGTTATTAATTCAATAAAACAATTGAAATGAATAAAAATATAATTGAACTCGCACGAGCACGTGGTGCTTGGCCGTTCATGAAATGATGTTCTGACATGATACATAGAAATATGCATTGCAGATTTCATTTTGATCTTTTTTGTTTATTTTTTTTCTCAATTTTTCGTTAGTTTTTTTTAGAAAATTTCAAGCGCATTTAATAATTTTTTTCAACTTTAAATTGAATCTCACCATTTTAATTATTGCTTTTAATAATTCATTCAGATTTTTTTTCCGTTGTTACGGATCAAAATATGAAAATGATGGTAATTGTTTCATATTGCATGGTTTTTTTAAATGAGGCACCAGCTTTTAATTAAATTCATTTCAGATCTAAATAATGATGAAATTTTTTTTTAAAAAAAGCATCCACTGATAAACATTGTTGCCATTTCTTTTGATATTATTGGATGCATGAGGGAACAGAAAATTAAGAAATTCCAAATACTGTGAACGGAATAGTATACGGATTCTAAAATAGAATTATATGTCTATCAAATCTAAAGCTAAAAATATTTCTAAAGAATTCATTAAACCTAAGTTATACAAAATATTTCTATGGATGGAATTTTTTTGCTACCGCTCAGTGGCTATTTGGAAATACAATAAATTATTAAGATTATTAGTTTCGCTGGCGTCCTGGCACGTAGGTAGCGTGTCTTCCTCGTGATCTGGGCTCCTGGATTCGAGTCCTGGTTAGGGAATGGATGTTATTCTATACTATTTGTTGTTGTTCTCGTGTCCTTTTGGAAAAATGGGTGCAGTAGTTTCAGAGGGTTTGGACCCCTGAGCACCTGAGGGCAGAAGTTTGACTTCTAGCTCACACACATGTCACATACCCTTTTTAGGGGGCAGACTTCATTCAGGTAATTCATTCATTCTTCCATAAATCGTAATTTAGATCTGGAACAGAGGACGATCACCTCTGACACAGTGCCCCCAGTGATATTACTCTCGACATGGATGACTTTGTGACCACGAATAGATTTAACCCTTTAACGTCAGGTGTGCCGAATTCGGCACATACCTCCAGAATTATTTTGCCTCATTAGCTGAGTTATTCTTCAATAGCCCTCTGTAACGTTTTTGGCACATTCGTATCTGCCGGCAGCAGTAAGTGTTGCCACCAAGTTGCCAAAGGTAGAACTTTTCTCCGAAATTTTCTTCTTTAGGAAAAAAAAAATTTGACCATAAAGGGTTAAGAAGTGCCAGACACTACACACTCGGGGAATTTTTGGTCGCCGAGGTTCGACTTCGCACCCTAAGGAATACTAGTTCAACGCTCTATCAACTAGGGTATCCCGGCCTTGTGCTATTAGTGAGGTGTGTGAATGCCTCCCCCCTGTAAAAAGGGGCTGTGCAAGCGAATGTGATGAATGAGTAGCTAAGTCATACTCATGGTTCAAGTTGGAGCTACTTCAAACAGAAGAGACGCTCATTTGGCTTCGCAATGAGCGTCTCGTTTGGCTTCAATGGCAAGTACCTTCAATAAAAACAAAAAAAGATGACAAGTTTTGCTGTAAAAATAGCAATACAAGGAGTCTAAACAATATTTTTGTTGGAATACAATTAAAATACAAGCAAAAAAATAAGTAACAATTTAGAACTATAAATTGTTGAAGATAAATATTTGAATATGTTTGCGAAAATTCCTAACAATATTAATTGATCCGAAGCGAAGAATTCATGCACTTGCCGCTCTAAATCGCTCTCTTCAATTGGGTCATTATTATTCTCCAGTTAAAAGCGTGACCCTAACAGTTTCTCTTTCTTTTCAAAACCTAATTACCCACGAAGAATGTTTTATAGGATATAAGTCTACTTCGTGTCAGAAGAATGATTATCTGGAAGTTACAAGAATTTAAGTGGATACTTAAATTCAAGGGAGAAAAAATGAGTTAATTATGGAGTTACAGTAGAAGATATTATTTATCATTTTATTATCTAAACTGTTGACTTAAATCATCTCCAAGAATTCGAGATGGTGTTCTGTGACTGAACAAATATCGATCTTTAAATAACGTGGGCTGAAATGACTTCTTGTTAAGCTCTAAAGATTCTGTTTTTAACGATGTTGCTCAAGCATCCTAATTACTGAACATTATCACTAGTTAAGTTGTTTTGAGCGCAGTAATGTAGATTTTATGGAAGTTTGGATATTCGAGAAGATTATTTGCGTTGCCATTGATGGATAAAAAGAGTTTTTTTTAAAAAATTTTGTTACTATAATGGCTTTATCTTTCGTTCAGAGTTGATTTAATGTGAATTTTTATTCAGTATCATTAAACGCAGAAAATAAACTAAGCTAAAAAATACAACAAATAATTAGTGAAAATAATGCATTAGATAATTTTTTTTTATTTTTTTTACTTCTCATATATGTGAAGGTAGAATAAATAATAAAAAAAATCTTTATTAACACTTTGCTGACCGATGACGAGTTAACTCGTCTTTTCATGTCCAAACGTTGCTGACCGGTGACGAGTTAACTCGTCATTGCACTTGCATAATCTGTTTCAATTTATACCACTGAGGGCGATATAGAACATTGCAAAAACCTATCGTTTTTAGTCTTGTCCGCTCTATAACAGAAAAATTACTTTTCCTAGTATTTTAGTAAAATTCCAAAAATTTCAACCATGACGGAACGTATCGGCGGAGAACTTTTTGATGTTCCAATTCAACAAAATTCGTTGGAGTTTTTTTAGAACGTTTTGCTTTCATATTCAATTACAAAAAAGTAGCCGGTGACATGACATAGTT
Organism: Argiope argentata; assembly: GCA_026289955.1. Taxonomy (NCBI): domain Eukaryota; kingdom Metazoa; phylum Arthropoda; class Arachnida; order Araneae; family Araneidae; genus Argiope; species Argiope argentata. The sequence continues at coordinate 649,140 of JAOUZG010006867.1, forward strand.
TCTGTGTAAAATTGCCGGTCACCAAAGTGTTAATAATATAGAAGAATATTTGTGTCAACGCTTATGCTCCTGTCGTACAGGACGGATTTAGAACTACCATTTTTAAAATATATGTTCTTTAGAGAATAGAAATATAATTTATTTATAAATATATATTTAAAATAATGTTCTTTAGAGAATAGAAATATAATTTATTTATAAATATATATTTAAAATAATGTTCTTTAGAGAATTAAAATATATGTTCTTAAGAGCCTATCAAAGGCAATTTCGAGGCCTGGAATGGTCTGGTTGGGAGAGGGTTGGACTCGTACTCCTTAGGTTACGAGTTCGAATTTCACTGGCCAAAAGATTCCCTCAAGTGTGTGGCGGCTGGCTTGTAAAATCAGTCGTGGTCGCTAAGTCCTCCATGTCGAGAGTAATACCACTGGGTCAGAGGTGGTCGTTCTCTGTTCCAGGTCTAAATGACGATCTGAGATGTATGAATGAATTTGCATGATTTAAATCCACCCCTTAAAAAAGGGCTGTGACGTGTGAGTAGCTAAGTCATATTCTTGGTCCTAGATGGCGCTACTTGTAAAACAAAGAGACGCATTTCTTAGGCTTAAATCATCTGCTGGTCGTATCAGCGGGGGCTTGTTCACAGCAAGGGCCATTAGTCACAACACTTTCGACATTTGCATTGTGATTTTTAAAAGGCCACCTTTGGTGATTAGCTGGTCCTTCATGAATTAGCTACATAAGCATAACTTTAAGTCCAAGGTTCCATCGAATTGACAGATATTTAAACCATATTATGGTGGTGTGTTGTGGTTTTCTGAGGAACTGTCCGGTTTTAATTACAGTATTTTAAATATTCACAAACACAGATACACTACAAAATTCACAAACACTTATTACTACAGACACGCATAGAAAATTAAATTAAATAGCAGTATGTTGAAGGATTTCCAGCCGGAAACAGTCAGCGTCAGCGCAAGGGTTATGCATAAGAAGAGGTCGACCTCAAGGTGCAGGTCTGGTGTTCAACGATTGTACATAGGACCCGATTCCATCCCAGTAACATCCTGCAAATGACCATTATGCTGTTGGATGACTGGCGGTTTGGGCAGGGATCGTGCAACCACTCCGTGTGTTTGACACTGGTTCCGTAAATGTAAAGAGTTTCAGGCAGGAGATCCTACAACCCTATGTGCGTCTTTACAGGGATGCTGTTGACCCTGAATTCGTTTTTATGGACGACAATGCCCGACCACATAGGGCTGTCTTTGTTGAGGAGTATCTGAAAAGCGAAGATATTCATCGAATGGATTGGCCAGCCGAATCTCCCCACCTTAACCCCATTGAACCTGCTTGGGATGCTCTTAGAAGAGCCATTGGGATACGCCAACCCCCACTCAGAACGATTCCGGAGTTAAAAGCTGCTCTGGTGGAAGAGTGGGAGGGTCTTCCACAAGTACTCCTTAAATCTCTTATTGCAAGCATGTATATTCGTTGTGCATGCTGTTTACCTGTCAGAGGTGACCACACACCCTACTAGATGTGAGCACATCCCATACAAGCCTCCCTTTCATTGCCATCTCTCATCATGAAGTTCCGTCCACATTGGACTGTTGGCAATAACTCTTGTCAATGAATGGCACATTGATTTTTTGCTTCGCACACATCATCGTCATACTATAAATTGTATCCATACCCAATTTCATTTATTTTTATCCAGTCTTTCTCGAGATATTTGGGGAAGTGCCTTCCATCTCTTAATTTTGTCCACCAGTGTATTTCACTAACATAAAAAAACAAGTTATTTAATGTTCAAAATAAATAAAAGAATAATTAATGGAGATGGTAAGTACTTATAAAAATAAACTCATTTTATTTGGCGCAGAGAAAACATAGCCATAATTATATTCCTTCTAAAATTTTTTTTAAATAAATTTTTATTTTAAGCTGAATGGAAATTTTTTTGTCAATCATAAATGATTTCAGTAGGTTTCAGTTGACTTTAACTATTTTATTGTTCTACAACTAAAATATAAACAAAATGGAAAATATCCACTAAATTTTGTTTAAACTAGTTCAAAACTGTTTAAGAAATATAACAGCCGTAACTAATTGCAACAATACATTTATTATTTTATCTTCACATACTCATTAAGTTATATTTTTAATTCTTCACTAGCTTAATGACACAAAATTTAAAAGTGTGCTTTAGAAAAAAAAAAGCGAAAGCAAGCTTTATTTCCAAGGTAACTGGATTTTTTCATTTCTGTTTATTTACTCTTTTTCTCTTCTAACCTTTTATACTTTTATTGCTCATTCAGTTTTTTTTATTTTCATTAGAAACTTGCGAAAGATAAAATGGAAAAGCATTAACAGAAAGTAAAGATAAAAGAAAATATTTCGTACAGTTTACCTAACAGAGCTCATTTTTATTTTATTACTTTTTGGCAGTATCTTCAAACAGGCTCAAATACTTAAAAATGATTAATTCTTGCATAAAGCTGGTTTTTTTCCATCAATGTACAGAAGCATGAGCATTGAAAAACGTATGATAAATTAAAATCAGACAATTTTACTATTTCAATCAATAAAGTAAAATAAATAAATCGTCATAATAAAGTAAATAAATAAGTCAATAAGATAATCAAATAATGTAAAAAAAAATGATAAAGTAATAAGTCATATGTAAACTCTCCGATCCGCATGGATTTAAACCATAGGAACTGAATGACCGGATCGCCTCAACAGAGACACAGGTGGGAACTGCGGTTGAGTACTAAAGGCCATCACCAGCCACGGTACAACCCTTCCCTTAGAAAATACGTCCGATTTTCGATGGAAGGAGTCCAATCCCCACCTATTGGTGTACCCTCCAAGGGTGGCGAGATCCAACCACCATTCCGGAAGCATCTCCTCATCATTTATAGGTGTCCCCCTGGGGGATATTGGTAAAGTAAAATAGATTTTTTTCTAAAATTCTCTTTTATACTTTTCTATTTTTACATCCTAGTATTCGAATTATACAAAATAGTGCAATCTTCAAAAACTCAAAATTTTGATGAATCGCCACGTTTCACCCTGGATCCCGAAAACATATTTTTGTAACTTTATTTGTTATATGCGGACATAACTCAAAAACTTTCTGAGATAAATGGATGAAATTTGGTATATTATTTATACATCGATACATTTTCGCATCAAATTTGTCGATGTGTATCAAATTTTGAATGAAATTCAATAATTTTGGGCCGCCATAACTTGGTGATTTTTTTAGATTGCGCCAAAACATGCTAGGATAATGAAATTACTTGGTGATTTTCAGATTATACTTCAGTCTTAAAGCTCCATTATATACACAGTGACTGAAACAATTGAGAGTACACTTCACTTTTATTTGATAAATACGACTTTCAATGTAAATAGCCCTTTACCGAGTATTGAAAACATGTTTTTATTTTTACACATAACAAATGGTTTAATTTAAAGTAAAAATGAAGAAAAATCAATGACCCCCCCTTGGTCATGGTCAATGGTCTTTAAACATCGTGGTACCAATTCGACCAATTTTTGATGGTATCTGAAGATATATTATCCCATTCTTCTTCCAAAACATGTTATATATGGGTTTTGTTCCTTATTTTGTGTTTTTGAACCTCTGTTTCGAGTGTTGTCCACAGGTATTCAATGACAGGGTACTGTGATGGTGCCTGTAACTGCTGTTTACAATGAAAAAAGAAACATTTTGGCGTTATGTGCATTCTATTTGGGGTCATTGCCTTGCTGGAAAACGAAATTCACGCCAAAATTGACTACCCTGACTTGCTAATTGCCAACTTGGTAATGGTTTGCACTTTTGGACGATTTATTGGAGGACAGAGGGTGTAAAATAATTCTTTAAGTACCTAAATTTGAAAATTTTAATTTCAAGGAGAATTCACGATATTTTATCTTCTAATGCCTTACCATCTAACAAAATCAACTCATAAATTTATTATAAATTGTATTTTTTTTGTAGTTATAATTTTTTTTTCAGATTTATTGTATCTAAAAGGTTTTAATGCTTTTGAAAGCCTTGTAATCTAATCATGACAGTGTTAAAGACATTCATTAAAAATCATTTTTTACAATGCAAACTAATTACACTTTCCTGCTTGTTCTTTTAACCAAACGTCGAGAAACAACTTTAAGTGTCTTGAAAAAAATTCTCACAAGCTCCTTATCTTCGTCAACAGAAGGAGGACAAGCTTTTTGTAGCTTGTCTAATAGAAAGATTTTTAAAAAAGTATCTTTCTAAGACTTAATTCGCTGTGGTAGAAAAAAATCCCTGATTAAATTGTTGAAAAACAGTTTTCTTTTTAAATATTAAAGACATTTTAGCTTACAGCAATGAACGAAAAAAATTAATCCTTCTTCAGGAATTGAAGTTTTTTTGTCTGTTACCATAGATTGTAAACTATAAGGCTGACATAATTCTCTAATTTAATATTTTTACTTTCTAGTATAAACGGCATAGAGAAAGTATAGTAACTATTAAAAAATTCTAACTCAAGGAATTAACGAATCTTTACGTTTCGGCATAGTATAAACGGCATAGAGAAAGTATAGTAACCATTAAAAAATTCTAACTCAAGGAATTAATGAATCTTCACGTTTTAAATCTCCCTGAATTTGAAAAATGCATTATTTGGAAAGTTTTCTTTTGTCTATGATAAAGGTAATTCAAAAATGTTGTTAGCTAGACGTTGAAACGTCAACAGTTTAGACATCTGCCAAATTTGGAGCCAAACGTACAACGCCAAGGATTGACCGTCTATCAGTCTGTACTTTCAAAAACATAATAACAAATGTATGAAATTAGGTATGTTATTTTGTGACTACAAGAGCAGTTTTGTGTTAAATCTTTGTTACAATCCCTTGTGAAAAATGTGTCTGAAGCACAAATTCGATTTTATGATATTATTAGCTTCATGCCAGGGATTTATAGCCAAATAACTCGCCAAGTATCACTTGACAGATTTAGTAAAAAAGTGATAAATTCATGTCAAGAGTTAATATTTTGTAACTGTTGTACACCAATGCCATACAAGGTGTACTACGGCATGACAAGAGTATTAGAGTGTATGGAAGACCACTTTCACTGGTTCGACAATATGTCTCAATTTTTATTTAAACTTTAATCTATATAATGTCAGAAAATTGTTGATTGATTGGAAAATTATGTAAACAAAGCTATAAAGTATAAACACACAATCTTTCTAATTACTTATTTAGAATTGATATAATTAATAAATATCATTGTGAGACGCTTTGTCTGCTTATAGCATATTAATGTGATATAGTTTCACGCTAGGCATTTGAGAAATTATAAATTGAATAGCATCTGTGGAATGCTACTTTAAACCTTGTAAAAAAGATAGGCCGGGATGGCCTGGTTGGTAGAGCGTTGAACTCGTACTCCTTGGTTTACGGGTTTGAAGCTCACCGGCCAAAAGAATCCCCGAGTGTGTGGCGATTGGCGCTCGTTAAATCTATTCGTGGTCGCAAAGTCATCCATATCTAGAGTAATACCACTGGGGGTACTGGGCTAGGGGTGATCGTTCTCTGTTCCAGGTCTAAATTACGATCAGAGATGAATGAATGAATTTGCATGAATAAAGTCCGCCCCCTAAAAAGGGTTGTGACGTGTCTGTAGCTAAGTCGTACTCTTGGCCCTAAATAGCGCTACTTGTAAAACAAGAGACGTATATATCCGGCTTAAATTCTTCTGATGTATCAGCGGAGCGTGTCCATGGCAAGTGCTATAAGTAACAACTACAACAAAAAAAATTAAAATGAAATTTGCTATGCATATTTCAATGTATCATGTCAGAACATCATTTCTTGAACGGCCAAAGACCACTTTCTAGTACAAGTTAAATTATATTTTTTATTCATTTTAATCGTTCCATTGAATGAGTCACTATAATATTGCAAACGATCGAAAAAACTTTGTTTCGCATTGATTGTTTACAAAAAATATCGCATTTCCTATTTATTTCATTTCATATAATCACATGCTCAAAATGACATTTTTCTAGTTTTTATTTGCTGTAGTGATTTAATTATTTTTTAATTAGAGCTTTTGTAAATGAAATGGCAGCGCTTTATTAAAAACTGATTTTTTTGAGGTGCTTGTGCAGAAAATAAAATTTTTATTTTTCATCTTCGGATTCTTCGTATACTTTGTATGTTTTTAATGATAAAGATCCTGCAAGAATATCTCTAAGTATATTTGATAACCGTACAAGAATATTTCACACACACAATTGTTTCATAGTTTCAGAAAAAAAACCTAAGGTTATTAATTTCAAAGTCCTATTATTTTATTAAAGGAAATTTTCTTATTAAATCATCGTCAAGGCATTCACAGCTCCATCTGCCGGATGTTGAGAAATAACAATATTTTGAAGTAAAATGTCAAAATCAATGTTAGTAAAATCAACTGTTCAAAGGATGACTTTATTTTGTATTATTTTCGGATGTCTCTAAATTATGATGTTGCTTTGTTTACCATCGTATGACACTGTCATTTATAAAATTTATGACTGAAAGTATGTCTCTTCGATGATGCGCCAACCGAATATTCTCAACTGACATCAGTGTTAACAATTACGATCAAACTACAAAGGGTGTTCAAAATTCAAGTTACACGTGTTACAGCTACCATAAAGAAACCCATATAAACAGCAAATACTAAACAAAATTCTTCTGTCTGGGTTGATGATCTCATTACAAGCTGTTGATTCCATTGCTATTTAGTTAGTCGTTATGTTATCGGTTTGGGTGCTGATCATTTATATAAGAGTTATTTTTTGTATTGACTTCGACTGTGCGTTTGTTCGGACACCAACTGGTTTGCGTTTGTCTCAAAAGAATTAGAATATTGTAAACTCGAATCAACGATGAAACTGGAATTCGAAATCTTTGAGGCTTTGCCTCTAGATAGATATAACACATTTTGGAAAAAATTTAAAAGAGAGTTTTCTATTATTTTATATTCCTTTAGAAGCGTGTTTATGATTTAAATATATTATTATGGATGAATATAAGACAAATTAATTTTTGGGGGGAGGACTTCTTCTTCTGTACAGCCGCTCACCCTGCCATCACTGAACGTAGCAGTATCGATAGGATTTGTTGTGACCGACTGTGGACTGTAGCAATGTCCATCCCTATATTGACCGAATCTATCAAACTGATATTCTCTTCGAGATAATTGGCGCCAAAGTTTGTCAAATACTGACCACCTCCTCCTCTACAAACTTTCAAACATTTGACAAAAAACTGACAATTTTAGACTTCATGTCCTTCAGAGTCCTGAGATTACATGGTACCATCAGTACTGAACTCGAGTCATTGTTTTCAACCTGCAGATGTTTTCTAGGTTCGGAGATTCCTGTGCATTCCTTTTAAATAGTGGTAAACAGTACCGATTCCTCTAGAAATGCATCTATTTCCCTGCATTCTTTCAAATCTTTGGAAATATGCAGGTAATCTCCCATGTCCTGATATAATTTGGATTGCCAGTGAATGGTATCTTCTTATTTTTATTTCTGGATTAGGAATAAAATCGTAAGTTACTCTTCCTTTTTTGGACATATACCATCTGTCATTGGGGGGAGGACTATAATAATAATGTAATTACTGATAAATTATTATCAAAAAGAAGTTTAGGTTAGATATATAAATGCTCTGACATTAATTCTTAATTCGAGGTATATTGAATCTATCAAAGAACTGAAAGCATGACCTGTCAAAAATAAATGGATGGCATTCACTCAGATCCATTAGCTAAATCAGGTCAACTCATGTTGCAACTTTCAGTTTAATCGAAATTTGATGTTAATACAGTGATAAATCTTCGATTAAATTCAATGATTTAGGATGAATTACTTTTATTTCCTCAAAAACAGTTTGTCAAATTGAGGCTTCCATTTTATTTTATTTTTCTCTTTTGGATTAATTATGATTATATCATGAAAATGTTCCCAAAAACTAAAATTAAAATCGAATGATGTTTAGAATCTAAAGTAGAACCTGGCAACTCTGGCGAAGAAAGGATTTTTTTTTAATTGGTGAAAAATAATGACTATATTTTTTGACCAAATATTCTTTATTTTTTGAAACAAGTGCAAGCTATATATTTCGAAAAAAAGCAATCTTCCTTTTATTTGTTGATGAAATTTAAGAATCTTCAATCTTTTTAAATACTGGATTTTTCGTTTTATTAAAAATCAAAATTACTTCAAGATCCGCTATTATGCAATTTTAACTTTTATCATAAAATTCAAAAAATTATTTAACTTGGTGATAAATAAAACTTAATGATAAATAAAATAAAATATTATCCTTGATAAAATAATTTTTTAATAGTAGTGCAGAAAATTTCAAACTGAAAGCGAAAAGATTAGTGTTACGTATTTCTTGTAAGAATATTAACAAATGGATTGACAAATTACATTATGAAATTTCGAAAAAAGGGATAAAAGGTAGGAAAATTTTAATAACAGCAAATTAATCTGTCAAATATTTGGAATGTTTTCTGCTTTGCTTCCTCGTATAATAGAAGCCTTTATGGAGCATTTTATGTTGTTGTTGTTACTTATGGCACTTGCATATGGACAAGCTCCCTGCTGATACAGAAGCAGATTTAAGCCAAAAGAAGCGTCTCTTGTTTTCGAAGCAGCGCCAACTAGGGCCAAGAGTACGAGTTAGCTACACGCTCACCACATTCGCTTTCACAACCCCTTTTTACAGTGGGGCACAGTCACACATCTCACAGATAGCACACAAAAGAACAACTATGCCCGAACCGGGACTCGAACCCTGTGCTCCCAGAACATGAGGAAGACGCGCTACCTCTGTGCCAGAGAGCCGACATGGAGCATCTTATTTTCAGTTTTATAGAATTTTAAAAAAGTATATTTAGTATAAATCTTGAGCATTTTCTCTGTCAATGATTCATATTAAAATTTGATTCACTCAAGCATTTTTAAAATCAAGGTCATCTAAGTTTTTTTAATTATTTAACTAGTGGTTGCCCTATAAGCAAATGGACTGTCATTTCCCTGGTAAATAAAGTAATGTTTCTTGTGTCGAGTTACATCCACTATGTTTATGGAATGTATCTCTGCTATAAACGTTTAGGATAACTATAAACATAAACCAACTAAGTTTATAGGATACATCTCTCCCTATCGTAAGAGAGATTGCATAGTGGCCGGTAATGGCCTTTAGTTCCGACTCCATGATGTCGCAACGACGATGGACTCTATCACCGGATGCTTTGGCAAGACAGCCAAAACGGGGCGGTTGGTCAAAATTTAGAGGTTTCATCATTTATTGCAATGATTGGATTGATTATCTTATGATTCTGATGTGATTGTGTCACAAACAGAGAGATAGAATGAATTACCATCATTCTGATTCAATGAAGTCCAAAACTAATTGATTGATTATCCCACGATTGTGATGTGATTGAGTCACGAACTGATAGAAAAAAATGGAATTCTAAATTTTCTGACTCAGTCAAGTCCAAAACGTGGGAGGTGGTTCAAATGTAGAGGTTTAATTATTTATTACAATAATTTGGTTGATAATCCCATAATTCTGATGTGATTAGACCATAAACAGAGAGACAGAATGAATTCACAGGTTTTTTTTACTGTCCCGTTGAAATCCAAAATGTGACAAATAGCCACAATTTAGATGTTTCATTTTTTTACTACAATATTTTCTGTTTGTATTTCTTGAAAGTAAAAAAGACACCCTGCTGTGTCAAAAGACATAAATTTAATGGATGGAGATAAGACACAACATTCTTCGCCATGAAAATTACACGAAAACAAGATAAAAACTAAGAAAATTAAATTTCCCATTATAATGAACCAGGTTAAGCACCTAATTCTCATAGAAGGAATAATTGTAAATTTGTTGTCAATAGACGACCGTGACCTCAAAAATAACCAATAGATTAAAATAGGTAATTTATTTAGTCATTTAACATGCAATAAAATTTTTATTTAAAATAAATACTAATAAAATAAGTGGTTCTTTTAATTTGAAACTTGGAAGCCAAACTTTATATTCGCTATAAAAGAAAAAAAATTCAACATACTACGAGAAAAAGAAGAAATATTTCTTTTTGAAAAATTTAAAGTTTCTGTTTATCATATTTCTGCCATTTCAGGCATTTCTTTCCAATATTTATAAAGAGTATTATGTATATAAATGGTTTTTATGTATTTGAAATGCTAATACACACATCAGAAAAGTTAGCTTAACTAAGCTACTTAGATGGCAGAAAGTATAAATTAAAATTCCTCTTCTTCCAACGGAAATAAAAAAAGAAGATCATTTTATGTTCCAAATAAAAATTACTTCTAACCGCGTCATTAAACTTTTTTTGTCTTAAATTATCATGATAAAAGAATAATTATGAGGAAATTAATTCAGTGTTAATAAAATAAAACATTAATTTATCGATCACCAGATTTTTTGAGCAACTTTTTTTATCGTTTGCTTTTATTTATATTAAGATTAAAAATAATTTGCGTTATGAAATGTTTTTTTAGCGTTAAAATGCAAAGAGTATATGAATTTTACTTGACTTAAAATAATTTAATTAAAAATATTAAAGAATAATATATTGTAATTCTTTTCGAAAAGTTCCTGTACTGCGTAATAATAAACAATAATGAAATTGGAACCTCTAATAAATTCACCCTATGAATATTTATTTTTTAAGTTATTATCTCATTTGGATTTATCATAGATGTTATGAAAGTTACTATCAGAAAGCAATTTAAGTTTTTTTTGAATATTTAACTGCTCTATACGGTTTCATTGCTGGCAATTTTTAAATATAACTTATCTTGTTAGTTGTACGTTTCAAGTTTGTAAATCTGGGATTCTTTAATCTATCATGAACTAACTTTTTGGTTTCTATGCATTTTTTTGATAGGTTCAAAAGTAAATTTTAATTTAAGTATGACTCTATATGAGAGGTGATATCGTTCAGTAAATTTGAAAGAAAAGTCGATTTCAACTTTCTATTGTATTTATAATAATAAATTGAATTCTTCAAATTAAATAATTGAATTCTTTAAAAAAACTAAAACGTTCATCTTAATTTTTTAAAATTTTTTCCTACCATTTTAATAAAAGGTAAAAAACTTAGTAACACATTTTAAAGACCATAGAAAATTCTAAAAGCGCGAAGAGCTTATTAAAAGCGAAATAAGGGAAACAAAACACGAATATCAAAAAGAAAATGTTTAACTTTCAATAAAAATTTAAATATATTATGAATGAGATTTAAATTAGTATTTAACACTAATTAGAATTGTAAATCAGCAAATTAATTTTGAAATTCACGCTGTTTTGGTTTCTGTTTTGATTCTAAGATTTTACATTTAAAGTTTTTTTTTGTTTTTCGTTGTACTAATAAAAACGTGCTTTGATTTTTTTTCATTTTAATTATTTCCTGCATAGACTTTTAATCTCAGCGATGTTTTTTTATCTTCACTTCATTAAATATCAAAATCTCAAGATATATTATTTATTTTACAATTTCTCTTTGGAATTATTTAATGTAGAAAATATTTCATTTTGGTAACAGAAAGTAGTTGAGCTCTTCAGAGAATTTTTATCGTCCTAAAAGCAGCGTATATACTTTATTCGCGTATATTTTAACATACTTGGATTTTCCTCATCTGGTAGACTTAACAATTCGTAACATTTTAAAAACATTTCGGAGAATTTTTATAAAGGGGAAATTGTAGTCAACAAAAAAACTACTCTTTATGATGCTATGTATTAAAAACAACTCATTAATAATTTTCAGTACTAATCGATCTTTGTCGAATGACAAACTACTTCTAGCAGCTATCGGACTGAGGTGATTTTTTTTTCATTCTTTATAAAAGTTAGATAATTTTAGATTTTATCATAAGGATGTATACAAGTTGGTAGATTATCGCGACATGTAAAACAAAATCGACAAAAAGGGTCTTGCCCAAAGATATGGTTTAAAAATTATTGAATTTTTGAA
>JAOUZG010006867.1:671230-698657 GCA_026289955.1 Argiope argentata
ATAGTGTAAGCAAGAAGTAAGTTCTTCACTTCAGATGGCTCTAAAATGCGTCCTATTGATCCAAATGAGATAAAATTTCAACTGCAGATTATTGAGATAATGCACTATAAATTTATCAAATAAAAAATAGTACAAAAAGTTACCGTTAGGTAGCGCTTTAATACATATAAAAATCATTTAATATGGTTTATGATTAATGAATAAAGTAAAAATAAAGTTGCTTAATATGTTCACCTTCATTTTCACCAATATGCTCTAATGGAAGAACCATATTTTCTACAGATAATAGGAATGGTTCTGCCGAAATCTTAAGATTAGGGCACTGAATGTTCTCTTTCAGATCTGGTAGAGATGATGGCCTATGAAGGATCGTCCTTCAGATAGCCTTACTACTAAAAGTAGCAAGGGGTAATGTCCGGCGAGAGGGAAGACCATGTTATTGGGAAATGACGGCTCACAACTTGTGCTTCTGTGAAATTCTGTATTAATAATCGCTTTACACGTTTATAAATAGAGGTGGGGCAACATCCTGCATGAAAATGATAACTTGAAGGCATCCACGCTGTAGATGAGTTGGAATTAAGAAATCCCTCATCATATCATGGTACCGTTTCCCTGGGGAACAGGCTTGGATCCCATTTGAAGTTATCTCTTCAAAGAAATACGGTTCAATGATAAAAGTAGCTGTAAAACCACTCCATAATCTCATTTTTGCCGGATTCAAGGTTGTTACCGAATAACGTGAGGGTTTCCTTTTGCCAAAATTCGACAGTTGTGGGTGCTAACTTGACCATTGAGACAAAAAGTAGCCATTAAAACTCGACAGGATGAGCCATGACCCAAAATGTGTCATCCACTATTCGAACAAGGTCATGTCATCCACTATTCGAACGCAAAAGTTTTACAGGCCTCTTATTTCCTGTCCTACAACAAATGCACAGACTTGATTTTGTAAGAATAAAAATGTAAAATCTATCATACAGTTTTTTGTACAGTTGAATACGGCATATCCAGAACAAGGGAACCAACTGGTAAACTCACACTATTATGCGGAGACTAAATGCTGACTTCAACGAGAGTGGCAATAACATCTTCGACTCTAGAAGATGGTATTTTTTTTTGTCCTCTACTTAAAAGAATGCCACGTTGCCCAGCTTTTTCAAATTGCTGTGTTATGTTGAGTAGGGCACCTGGTGACATTAGACATCTTCGTATCTGCTTCATGCAATGAAATTGCTTTAGAACTACAAGGAAGTTTTTTTAGTTCAGGTAAAACAATTTCACCAGGAGCGCTTTTTCGTGCAACGTAGGCATGATGAACAGAGAAAAACAAATGTTCTACAGAATCAGCCTTCTTTTTATCCAAATAAAAAGGGTAATAGACATGCACTGTAACGCAAATTATGTTTCACATTTTCATTGTATGCAAATAAAGGCCATTTGTGTTGCAGCGTCATCTATTGGCAAATTTTTATACTAAATGTTTTTAATTAATAAATGTAAAGCGCTTTATCTCTGTAATTCGAATTTTATCTTAATTGGAGCAATAGAATGCATTTTAGAGTTCTTTTAAAAGAGTAACTTCTTTCTTGTTAACCCTCTATTTTATAACAAAATAAAAGTTATTGTTAGCAATTTGTAAATAAATATGCAGAAACTAAGTTAACACAATATAATAAATATTAATGGTCTTCATATTTATACGAGTACAGTTTTGTTAAAAAGCTTTCTTTGTTATATTTACATTAAATAACACGATAATAAAAGAAAATTCTTTTTATTTTTATTAATTATTTTTACACAAATTCACGAATTCTAAATTTTTAAAAAGAAAATAATATCACTTATTTTTTTATTTTTTATGAGTCCTACTAAAAATTAAAAACAATTTATTCGAAATTAAACCATTAAAAAGGAGGAAAATGCTTAATTTGAAATAATGAATATAATCCTAAAGCCTTATTAGAAAAAATGTAAGGCAATAGAAATATTTTTTTACATTTTAAAATAAAAAAGGAAATATTTTTTATATGTGTGCATTGCACATAAATAAATTGCATTTTTATATGTGTGCATTGTACATAAATAAATTGCATTTTTATATGTGTGCATTGTACATAAAATAATTTATACCGCTATATGACATATATATTTCATAGTGAGTTAAAAATATTTATTAACAATAAGTAAGTTATTATAATATAATAAGTATTAATGACCTTTATAAGAATACAGCTATGCTAAAACCTTTTTTCTTTATTTTCACATTAAAAAAAATGAGAAATTACCAATATAAAATCTGATCTGATGGCTAAAAGCTATCAATAAAGAGATAAAAGAGGAAGGCTCGACCTCAAGGCGCCATTTCTCCCTACCCCCTTCCGTCTTGATGGAACGATTCGGCAATAATTTAGATCGCCATTAAAATAGCAGTGTTTTTGTTTTATTTGAAACATATATTGTAGCATTTTATTAATTGAAGTATTTTTTTTTCAGTTTAAAATTAAGGAAATAAACCCATGTAATAAATCTTGACAGTTGCATACATTCTTTAAAGAACAAGGTTATGTCAAGATGAAATTGTTGGTCATTTAATATTTATTTTGATTCTTTTTTAAAAATTGTCTATAACAGCGTTTGTTGCTACAAATCCCCGAGCTCGTTATTTCAAATTTCAAAACTATCAGCTGCACATTTCTTTTGATAAAAATTCTTGTTTAGAATTTAAAAGCGAAGTAATATGTTGACAATCGCGCAAACCGCTGTGTCATGGCGTACTAATTTAATCACATGTTTAAATGACATAGCTAATTATGTTCGCCATAAGATTGTGACACAACGTAAATTGACTCTCATAATCTCTTTTCATACGTAGCTCTTTTTTTAAAGAACAAAGTAATTTTTACTGAAGCCACATTATCTTTTTGTCTCCACATTTTAGAAAAATATTTTTATGTTTTGCATTCGAGTAGAAAAATAAACATTTTATTTTTGAAGTTTTTTAAATAAAGTTAGTGTGGATAATAAATCTGGCAGGTAAATATTTTTTTAACCAGATCTAAAAATTAAATTGTATTTCTTTCAAGAAACACATTTTTTTTCTCTGTTAAAATAGAAACTTGAAAATGGCAACAAGCAAACTGGCATCTGGCAATATTGTTTTATTTTTTTTCTCTGCTAGCAAACGATATTGCAGTTAAATTATGATACTC
The DNA here is from genome assembly GCA_026289955.1 of Argiope argentata. NCBI lineage: Eukaryota > Metazoa > Arthropoda > Arachnida > Araneae > Araneidae > Argiope > Argiope argentata. The sequence goes on from JAOUZG010006867.1 coordinate 674,443, forward strand.
GTAGAAATAAACGATAATAATTTTTTGGAACACTTAGCAGTTAAGCTAATTAAAGTGTATTATTCAGGTAAATAGTTTTCTTTTTTAAAAAAAGAAATGCAATTTTCATAATGAAAACGTATAATGGGACATAAAGCTGTGACATTTAAGGTCTTTCGTACGGGTAATATTTAACTGTGTTGTTAAAAATTATTGTTAACGACTCTCTTAAAAAATATTGTTTTATAATGGAATTCCCATTGTTTTTATAATTCAAATAATGCGTTGTTTTTTTGTGTAATTATCCTTTTTTTAACATTAATTTTTTAAAAAAAAATGGAAATAGTATTTAATGTTTAATTATCTTGTAATCTGACTACAAAGAATTTTAAGAGAAGATACCCAGACAATTTAAATAAATAATTATTCCATCATAAAATTGCATATAAAATAATGTAATTTTTCTCATAAAAATATTCATAGAAAATGGTTTTAATTTCAGATGTTAAATACTTTAATAACTGAGATATGTTTACAAAATATGATTCTCAATAATCTTAAGTTTTGAATATTTGATCTATTAGCTGCTAAGATTCTCCGTTTGAATATTTTTGAATTTTACGTACACCATTTAGCGCCAAAAAATGAAATTGGTATGCCCGAAAGAATAGGTTTTTCAGTCTATATGTATTAGACAATATTATGTATATCTTGTTCTTGGTTTAGTTTCAACAAACGAACAAATTTGTAATTCATCAGTAAGGTGAACAGAATAGAATTAGTATAGATTTTTTATGCTACGATGAGATAATGTACATAAAAAGGTAATTAAAAGTTACAGTAACGATCTCTTATTTACTAAGTCTTATATTTTATTGAAAGCTTTAATTGATCATTTTATAAACATGCCTTTTTACAAAAAGATCAAAAGTTTTCAAAGCAAAATATAATTTGAATATAATTACATTCTTATAATACTTCTTATAAGCCAATTTAACTTTTCTTTTTTAAATGGTAGTTAATGGGTTAAAAGTTTATCACTAGAATATATGCAAAAAATTTAGTACATTATTTGAATTTCGATCCATCCAAAAAACTCTATATATCTCGTGGACTGAAGTAGATATAAGCTTAAGAGATTAACTCATGAGTGTTATCTTTATTTACAATGCACTATTTCAACTAAATCGAAATCCTTGTCCCTTCTTATATTTGCACTTGATAAATTTGCATTAGTAATGATATAAAATAACAATAAAAAATTATCCAAGACAGCATCATGTATAGCATATACACCATTTATCCGTCAATAATAGTAGCAAGTAGATATTTGAAAAGGAATTATTGTCGAATGCGGCTGTAGATTATATTATAGTGCAAAGTTGCGAAATTTTCGTTAGAATAAATTTTCCATGATATTTATCATTTGTTTTGAGACATTTTTCAATTTTAAGGTTTAGCTAAATATGATGAATTATAATGACTTTTCCAATTTCATTTCGAATAAAAATCAAATGTTTCATTTTAATTGACCATTCTAAACATATAATGAAAAAAAGAAGAGTCAATAGTTTTTAGTTATAAATTTTGAGTTCTATATTTATTTACTTTTGATATTATTATTAAGTGGCAAATTAAATTTATCAACTGCTACAATTGTTATTGGAAAGAAATAGATAATAATAAAAAAACTTAAATAATCACCGTATTACTAATATCTATCAATGTATATCATTTAATACATGTATCGTAATTAACAATATTGCAATATGACATTGCACAATATTGTATATTATTATCAATGGTTCGATAAAATTTTCTATTACTTATTAATTCTTGGCAAAAGCTTGGATTTGGTTGTAGACTAACTTAGGATATTTGTTTTGGCGCGATTTATTTAATAAAATGTTTGAAAAAAAGCAGAGACTGTTATGCGTTTCATTTTTTAGTTAATCATCATTTAAATAAAAAAAATATTTGTAAAATGCATCATTATTTACTTTTCTAAAATTAAATTGCAGTACGATTTAAAGAAGAATTGAGATATTTGTGCTTTTACAGAAAGAACAAAAATTATTGAAGTATTAGATATTAAAATTCTACAAAAAAGCCAAACGATTTTTACTTAATCAATGTCTATAATTCTTTGAGGTTGTACAAGTTTTTCAAGGCAAAATTACTTATTTGTAATAAATATGATTTATTTATACATCGTTATAAGATTTTTTCTTTTCAATTTTGAAAGTAAAAAGAAAGAAAATAAGAATATTGTTTACTTTGTATTCAATTAAGATTTAAGAATATTGTACTATGCATTTTAAGTTAATAAATTCCCTTAATTTCAACAATTCTTAATCAAAATAATTTATACACTACTAATTTTACATTAAAATATATTAAGGTAATGTATAATGTTTTATATTAGAAACTCTAATACAATACATCAATAGTCAATAAATTAATTCAAATATAAATAATTGTTCATAATTTAGTATAGATAATGCTTCTGGCAATATATTAGAGGAATAAAGTTTTTAAAAATTAATTTAATTAAAAGTAGGGGAAATAAATATTATTAGTTTATAATGAGAAATGATAATTTTTCAATCAACTAATTAAGGAATTCAGAATATCTTCAGGGAATTTCATTAAAATTTGATTTATTAATTTTCAAGAACAGTTATATGTACCCTGATTTTTAATGAAGCAGTATTTTAAAGGATCATGTTATTGATTTCATTACATCAGCATATTGATCGTTGTTAAAAAAAAGTAAAGCAATGAAAATTCCTGATTTGCTTACCTGATTGAAACGAGTTCCTAGCAAAGAAATAGTAAATCAATCGGAAATAAATATAAGCCTCCATTTTTTTCTTTTAAGAATAGAACTGTGTTCCAAATCAACTTTTATTTTAAAAAGACCACGTGAAATTAATAAATAAAAATGGTTCTAGATATTGTTTTTTCAGCAATACGTGTAAGGCCGGAGTGCCAATAGCTGTTATAAATTAAATTCATTAGTAGTGGAACAATAAACCTATTTAGCTCATCTATAAACTTAAAATCTACTTTATTTGTAAAATGCAAGTCTTTTGCAAAGGCTTTAATGTTAACACATAAAATGAAGAAAGATGAAAGTAGAAATAGAAATATTTATGATTATAAAGGAAATAATTATTTTATCATCTATGCAATTCTTTACAAAAGAATAGACAAACTTTTACTTAATCAAAAATCTAATTATTTATTGAATCGTTTAATTTTTGTAAATTTGAACTTTTTTCTTATTTTAATTTGTATAATATTCCAAATCTTGCTTATAAATAACTCTCCACACACAAAATTTGTTTTCAATGAATAAATTATGTATTAATAGTTGCTAAATATTCTTTCCATCCAAAAATAATTGTTATATTTGTTTTCACTGTTCCTTCAAATGTATATTCCATAATTTTTCTCCTGTTAACAATATTAAAGATAAGGTCCATTTTCCATGATGATTAAGTTCATAATTTAAATTATATTTTTTAATTTTGTGATATTTACTAATAAAGTTTTATTTCATAATTAAACAATAATAAGAATTTTATAAATGATTTCAAAAAGAAGGTTATTATTTTAATTCAAATTTAATCAGTTTGTTTAAAATAAAATTTTAGATGAAACGATAACATAAAAAAAATCTACGGAGAAACAAAGCACTATGAACAAACGATTCAAGAATTTTCTTGCTGTGCACAAATCCTTGAAGAAATGTTTTTCTGAAGAAACAATTAAGAGAAAACTACATAAGATATTTAGTTGACAGTTTCAGTATTTATCGATCCAGATCAACTAATTGGTCCCAATAAGCCATCAGCAATAAAAATTATGTAATAATTTTTTAAAAATATAAATCTTGAAAAGTGTAATAAAATTAATGATAACATTTTATGGCAACAAACATGAAATTAATGCGTTAACTTTTCAGAATTTATGGCAACGTAATCTAAAATTTTGCAAAAATATTTTCAGACGATAAAATAGAAAAAGATAACAAGCATGATTAATTTCTTAACCGATATTTAGCTTATCGTTTGGCAGTTGTAAAATCAACATTCATATTTCTCTTGAATCGAAGACTTCTTATTCGAAATTTCATTAAAGTTGATTCAAATTTGTTTATTTGTATAAGCAATAAACACATACATCTGCACTCACACAGACATTTTATTTTCTAGTAAAAAAAAGAATATGAATAAAGGTAATTAGATTTAGAAAATAATTCTAAAATGTAGAATTTGAGCACACTGAAACTGCCTGCGGATTTTGAATATAAAATGTTTGCTTAATTTAGGAATCTTGAGGTTATATCATATTTTTGAATGAAATTTTTCTTGCATTTGTAAATTAAAAATATTTTATCAAATTATTTATGCTCAGAAAAAAATAAAATTTATGTCTTTGCGAAACTCGTAACATTTAAATTAAGGAAGAGCTTGGAAATTAATCTGATTTTTGATTAAACCTAGAACATAATTTATTCTAAAGAAACATCTCAGATTGCATTAAAAATTTCATTATTTTGATGTTGATTAAGATTTAGAAAGTAAACCCAATTCTTTTTGATTACAAGATGGTTTTGAAATTAATTTGATGATATTTTCGCATGTGGTTCAAGTACTATATGCAGTCAGAAACGTTTGCAAAATCTAGAGACGTGTGCTGTTTGTTTTTTATTAATTACTTTCTAGTATATCAATTTTATAAGCAGAAATTAATCGCCATTAAATATAATTTAAAAAATCTGATATCAATCTTAAGACGTATCTACAACATTGTAGACTTTTTCCAAATCCTTTTTGGAATACGCTCGCTTGACTCACTAATACAAAGATGTATTAAGCTTGAGTTATGATTTGTTATCTAGTTTTAATAACAATTTGTAGATCTCCTTAGAAATTTGGAAAACAATTCGAATAAGAGATTTACCAGTAAACATTTAAACATAACAATTCAGAAACACAATAACTATATGGCAATAACTATGTTGATGAAAACGATCTATAATTTTTGATTTAACATAAAAATCGTAGATACTTATTAAATTCTAGGCCCAATCTATCTTTATTAGGCACTACTGTTACAAATCTGTAATGCTGCTTCTCAACATGACTAGTTCTATCACTGGAAAAGACCAATTTACAATAATCTGTATTGGATGCTGCTTTGGTATCGATCCAGTAATCCCAGAGTTTAGCGACAAACTTGACCATTTGGTAATTTGACGACGAATTCGGCGACTTTGGTGACAAAATGACTATTGCTAAAAACTTCGACAGTTTTAACGATCCACCTAACAGAAACTGCAATGCGCCCTGATTGGCTCAGAAGGTTCTCGGTCCGCCTCCCAGAACCTGTAAAAGACCGGCAGTCTAAAGCTGCAGCGTGAATTGAACCGAAAGTATAGCTTAAGAAATGTATAGTTAAAGACACGTAACGAGTCTTCGAGAGGATAGCGAAGCAACGGCAAAGTGCAAGCGTTGTGAGGTAATTTGTGGAGTAGCCAGTTGAGTGGTAGTGAGTCGGCATATAAAGCGGTGTGACAGTGAGAACTTCAGACATTTGAAGAAAATGCAGAGCGAAGCTCCGTGGATGCCATTTCCTGCTGTGGACTACTGTCTGTTGTAGTGTACTGCTGTTTGTTCGAGTTGGGTCTACAAATTTGTTTTTTTTTGTGTTAGTGTCTTCATGTCAAATAAACGTCATTTTTCTGAAGCATACTAATTGTCTTCACGCCATGCACCCATTATACTCAACTACATACACTACTACACTGAACCCGGTGATCCATAATAGTATTAAAAACATTTAACTTTAGAAATAATAAAAGTTTTTAATTTCTAATCTAGTATTAAGAAAAATGGATGTGCGCGGAATTGCATGCTTGTGTTGGTTTTCTACCAGCTAAACTATTTGTTCAATAGTTTGGAAATCAAGCACATATATACCTTGTAGAGTGAGATAGAGAGCCTCAGAGCATTTTTTTCAAAATTTTAATTATATATTTTAATTTTAAAAATTCACTTTAGTTTTTTGGCGCTTTTCCGTTATAACATTTGAAAATACCTTTGCAAAAAATAAATTTCATATAAATAAAATTCATTTCAGTTTAAAAATTTCTAAATTTTCTTTTTAAAGATGCCGATTTAAAAGTTATGCATTTTTTTATTGAATTTTCGTTGTTTTAAAAATAATTAAAATCCCCATAATTGACCACTGGAACTGTTTTCATTCCTTCATCAAATATTTTATGCGTCTATTTTTTTGCCCTCATGCGAAGATGAATCCTAAATAATTAGAATTGTATGTTCGTGTGCTCATGCGAGGGTAAATACTTATCAATTTAAATTGAATATGTAATCTTTTTTGCACTGTAATTGTAGATATAAATCAGTATTCAAATGAAATATGTCAGAGGGATACGCTGTCTACGGGTTTTAAAAATTGTAACTCGATATTGTGACAAATCTATAGGTACGTTTTTAGCGTAGCGGGTTCGGATTGAATGGACTTTACTTGAGGACAGCACAAACAAAATTTATTTACAGATATTTACAGGATGACTCGATAAGGTAAAACTTCAGATAAAAACAATACAATAGTCAACAGTCATTTACAGCGTAAATGCAAGCCTTACGCACAATAAACACGGTTTGCAAAACAGCTAGCGAATAGCACAGCAAACAGTAAATCACAGCGAGCTCAATAATACAACGTTTATATCAAACGAAAACATGGCTCACTAATAACAAGCGAGAAAAGTAATCCGCTAGTCCAGCAAAACGCCTCTCTTCCGAGACTGCCGAAACTACGACAACTCATCCCTTATATAGCTACCAGACTATTCTTTTCGCCAAATCTACTCGGCTGGCGCCAAGCTTTTTCACAGCCGAAGCCAACACCTTCTCCTTTGGCGCGTTTCCACGGCGTTGACCCGCTTGTAACACTATATTCTAGACCTGCTTTTCATTCCAATTGATTCCAACATTTTTTTTTTTTTTTGCTTTTTCTGATGTGAGGATTTTTTTAAATTTTATGCGACACTTTTTTCCATAATTTTCCAAATTTGGTTATAGTGACCTTTTTTATTTTATCACTTTTCTTTGTGTAAATATCCATCATTTTAAAACAATACGAAGTGAAAAATAAAAATTCATGTACGCCAAAAAGGCAATTTATAGCCAAGCATGGAATGCCTGAATCTATCTTATGAAATAGTGGCAACCATAAATCGGTCCCTTTCTATGCATGCTCTGCATACTTGTCGTCTTATAACTCTCCGAGTATAAACCCGGCATTAGTTATCATTAAAGAGACTTCATACAAAAGAGTCGAGGCGCATATATTTCAGCAGGTTTTAAAATATAGCTTGGTTATTATATTTACTTTATCAAATTATTTTAAAAGGTTTGTGAATGAAAGCATTACTTTAAATTTCATTGCTGTTGTAAAATTTAAATTATTTCCTTCTAAACGCCACGGTTTAAAAAAGCTTCATCTAAACTATCCTCTCGAATGCAAAGCAATAAAAGCATTTTATGGAGTTAGTTTCTCATAACTTAGAGAATTCTGCCGAGCAGTTAGTTTTTAAACCAGCGAATTTTCATTTAGCCTCATCCTTTAAATTTTGTAATTTAATTGCCAACCAAGCCATAAATAGGATCATAACAGACCGCTTTAATGGACTAAAATAAAGTTCAAGTTGCGTTTTCTTGGTTCTTTCTGCAAACATTGAATCGTTTAAAATAAATACAAAATGCCGCAGTTTTCAAAAATTTTATTTGTTATTATCATGTCAGAACATGAAATTGTTTTAGGAATGAAGTTTTGTGGCGTCAACAAAAACCCGTAGGCGAAAAATTTTTTTATCTGCACGAGCATCTTAAAAAGTCAACTTTTAATAACGTGATACCATCACCTTTACAAAATCTCTGGTTTTTTAAAAAAATATGTTAATGACTACATAAAATAAAACCTAGAAAAATGTCATTTTGAGCGCGTGATTATATGAAATGAAATAAACAAGAAGTGCGATATTTTTTTTAAACAATCAATGCGAGACAAAGTTTTTTGGATCATTTGCAATGCTAAAGTGACTCCTTCAATGAAACAATTAAAATGAGTAAAAATATAATTTAACTCGCACGAGCACGTGATGCTTGGCCGTTCAAGGAATTATGTTCCGACATGATACATATTTCATTTTAATCTTTTGTAAAATTTTAAATTTCTTCTAGATATCTAAAATTAAATGAGTGTATAATCAAAATAACTTTGCCATTTATTGAGATAAGAGGCTTATAAATTTATGTTTGATACGAAGAATTTATTTGTCTTATCAACTTCTAGCAATTCGGTGTTAAGATTCAACTTCCAACCCAACTTAATCAGTGACATTAATTATTCTTGGAATAAAGCCTTTGAGTCATTCCCAAAGCCGGGTTTTATCGAATGAGCTTTTCCTGGCTATTAATTATTGATTACACAAAGTAGATTTATTGTGCAACTCCCCATTAATTTCCGGTAGTATCGCGTTCTAAAATTTAATACAAAAATGGAAAACATTACTCATCGGGAACTGTCAGCAATATTATTGGAAAGCAATAAAATGCGCGCGGAACTTTTTTCCTTTCCTGTTTATTTAAAGTGAGTCATTGTTTATGTTAAGGCAGACAGGATATGCTTATACAAAGTTTATTTTAACAAATTAGGTGTTTATAGGTTTGCGTATAATTCACATATTGCGTTTTGTGACATATTATTGAAAATCGTTGAAAACTCTTTACCAGACAGACTTTTGGGTCTGGAACTACAAATTAGATGAACCTTTGTTACATTTTGAATAGCATAATGGTATAAGGAAAGAATTTTTTAAACTTTAAATCACATTTCTAATAAAAAAAAAACAAATAGAAGTTTTATGATCACTCTGAATATCTTAGAAATATTTAATTCACAAAGTAACTTCTACACTCTTTTCAAGATAAATTTCATAAATTTTTAAAACATTTTTAAAAATAAAGTAAAACATTTATTTTTGCTGTTTTAGTATAATTTGTGTTTGTCTGTATTTGTTAATATGCACATTTAGTTGAAAAAAGAAAACTTTTTTAAGTGTACTCCTTAAAAATGAGTAAATTAAAAAAAATATTTTTAAAAACTCAATGAATAAAAGATAGCTTAATACACAAAATCCCAAATATTTTGCTAAATAAAGAAATTTTTAAATGTTGATGAGTTAAAAAAGGTTTTTTTTTCAATGCTATAATACTTATGAAAAAAGCTGACCTTATAAGAAAAGCCAAACTTCAGCGGCTTTTTAAAGAATCGTTTGGCGCAGTTGCATTTTTTAGAGGTTTGAAAGTCGTTTGCTGCAAATGACATTTCCATTTTAATTAAAATAAATATGATGGGAGGATTTTGTGTACAAGGTTAAAATGTAACGTTGTAAAAATGTTAACGTGCGGTTCATTTATCTAAATTTCCATATTTTATTCTAAATTTCACTATTTCATTCATAATTTTGCTTTTTATTATAATTTTAATTTTTTATATACCACATAAACCGCACAGATATCCTCATATTTTAATTTTTAAAAATGCAAAAAAACCCAAGATAAGAAAGTTAATGAAACAATAAAAATGGTTTGCTCTTCAGGGCAACAAAACAATATATAGTTGGAAATAAAAAATATTTTTAAAAAATCGCCAAAATTCTAAAAATTTTGCTCAATTTTTAATTGATATTATTAAAAAGGTAAGTTTTTAAGCTTTTAAACAATGTAAAATTCCTTTTTCTGCAATGATATTTTCAGAATTATAGATGAAAAATGCAAAATTCGGCTTGCTTAATTTTTAATTAAATAAACTCTAATTTGAATTTCGGAAATACCACTTTGATGTGGATATTCATTCTTCCTAATGTATTAATGGGATAAATTAGGAATTGAAGGTCTAACAATCTGGTCTGTTAAGAGTTAATACGCATACTCACATATACATTTTCGTTTTATTGTTAGTAAAGATGCTGTAGGAATGCCTTTATCATTTAGTTTGTCTCTATTTATATTGAAGGAGAATGTGTGTATTAGAGTTTTAAATGTGACATAGATAGAATTGAGTTACCAGATTTTAATAAAATATAATTTGGAAATAGAATTGTGCGACTTGGAATTATTTTTTAAAATATTCTTCTTATAAGTTTAATTAATTAAAAATAATCGCAATTTTGTCTTTCCTTTGCAGTTTTTTTCCCCGAAAATATAAGTGTACAAAAATAATTTTTACATCTTTTTAAAAATAAAAAAATTACATTTTTTATTATATCAATTTCACTTTCATCCATTCATTTTCTGATTTTTATAAATCTTAAGAATTCTTGTATGTCTATTACTTTTTATTTTTTCATCATTTAATCTACTATCAATGCTGGGAACCGAAAGAAGAAATATTGCAGATCGTTTGCTCAATTTACATGAGAAAGGAAATAAAGTAACTACGCCGAGAAGGTCTTGTTGCTATTATAAGACATATTACTCTAACAACAATGTTTACATGGACTATAATGTCATAAGACTTGACTGCATTGAAAAGTTTCCTTTACTCAGTATAAAATGTATACACTTCACTTACACTGTTTACAATGTATATACTTCATTTACACTTTACAAAACGTATAACGTATACATTATATACACTCCATTTACACTGTACACAACGTATACATTACATGCACTTCATTTACACTTTACACAACGTACAGCGTATACATTATATGCACTCCATTTACACTGTATTCAATATATATTCTTCATTTACTTTACACAAAATGTACACTTTATGCCTTATATATACTTCATTTTACACTGTACATAACGTATACTGTATACATTGTACACACTTCATTTACACTTTACCTAATCTACATCTTATATATACACTTTATTTACACTACACACAACGTACATCTTATACACTATATACACTTCATTTTACATTGTACATAACATATACTGTATATATTCTACACACTTCATTTACACTGGATTTCAACCGTTTACAACTACATTAACACTGTATTTTCATCAATGAAATTTACATTCTGATATTTCAAAATGCTATGTAGAGCATGTAGCTCATCAAATTTCAGGTAATCTATTTAAATGACGAATTAAGTAAGTAGTATTGTCAACATAGAATTACCAAAGTTACTAACAAATAAGCCAGTTGCCAAAAGAGGCTAGTATTTTAATAAAAGAATAAAATATCTTATTTGTTCAGCAATTAGAAAAAAAACTTAAAGATGAGAGTACCAATCATAAAAATACTCCAAAACTGAAATGCTCATTTAATGACCCCTGCGAAAGGAATGAAAAGGAACTTGACACACTTCTATCATGACCATCTTCTTGGGAGAAAAGAAAACTCCACTCTTAAAACCAACTTCCTACAAGCCACTTTCGTAACGGGAGCACGTGTAATTAGATTCCAACTTGTTGTCTGGACTCTAAGCAAAAGCTAATTAGACAGGACAGCTTAATTCTTTTTTTTTTCCCAATTAGACTTTCGACTACCTTTCTTCTTTGTTCGGTCCACAAAAGAGAACTTATGAGCGTTCCAAGAGGATGGAAAAAAATCCACCTGGCTCCATTAACAATCATTCCCAGCAACAGAAGGACGAAATTAAAAAGATTTGGACAAGGCAGTGGCAACGGAAAGAGGATCAGCAGGAAATTCGATAAAAGAATCGTCTGAGGGAAGATTTCGGTCGAAACGCAGTAGAAAAGAGGGAAAAGTCGATACGAGCATCAAGGACGTAAAGTCAGAGGGAAAATTTCGTGAATCTTTTAATTCTCTGCCGCCGTTCCTAGTGATCACTGGATTTTCGATTGGGCTTCAGATCAGGAGTACTTAATTGAATGAAAGGAAGGCTCCTAATTGGAGATAATAAAATTAGCCGGCCGCTGCAATTTTAACAGTGGGATTGTGGATCCTACGGACCTTGATTAATTAAACTAGTTAAAAATAAGAAATAGTATTCTTTCAAAAATTTTAAAAAATGAAAAACGAAAAGGATGATAATAGTTTATTATCATGTGAGAAAATGATGTTGTTTTAGTTATAGAGTTTTGTGGTGCCCCCGAAAAAACGTAGGCAATGAATTGATCGGTAAATATCACAATCTAATTCTTTTAACACACATTTAGAAGACTATAACTTTTCAGACATTTTATAACTGCTACTATTTTTATTTTAATTAAAATATTATTAAAAGCTAAAAGCAAACGAATTTTTCTTTGATAAACATATTTCTTCAATTTCATTTTCGTTTTTATCATGTCAGGACATGATGTTGTTTTGGGTATGAGATTTTTGGCTTCAACAAAAATCCGTAGGCAAAAAATGAAAATTTTACTATCAGCACGAGCATCTAAAAAAAGCTTTTAATAACGTATTGCCATTGCATTTACAAAAACTCTGAGTAAAAAATTATAAGTTCATAACTACTACAACAAATAAATCCTAGAAAAATGTCATTTTGAGCACGTGATTATGTGAAATGAAATAAATAGGAAATGGAATATTTTTTTAAACAATCAATGCGAGACAATATTCTTTATGATCGTTTGCAATACTAAAGGGACTCATTCGATAAACCATTAAAATGAATTAAAATATAATTTAACTCGCACGAGCACGTGGTGCTTGGCCGTTCAAGAAATTGTGTTCTGACATGATACATTGAAATATGCAGAGCAGATTTCATTTTAATCTTTATTTTATTATTTTTTATAATAAATATTGGGATCTTTTCTGTAGAGGGTTTTGGAATGAAGGTGAAAAGAATACGGAAAATTGGTATAAAAGTACATGAAATGCATCAACTAAAGCTTGCGTTAGTATTCTTTTTCGTACATAATTCCACAATAAATTGCCTTTTATGTTTAACTTCTCAAATGTATTTATAAGGATTAATTATACTTTTTGAATACCTTTTTTGATGATTGCATCGAAATGGTTATGCAGATATACGCTTTTAATCCCATGGCTTTTTCCAGATTTTATATAGATGCACTTTACAGTCACATAAATAAGAGAGCAGTGACATATAGTCAACCAGTGGATGGATTTGGCTCAAAATTTATACATTTTCAATATTCATGGCATAAACATCATTTGCTAAATTTTATGCCTCCGGATTCTTGTATTTTTGAGTTAATTGATCACATTCATATTATATTTGTCTTTTATTTTATTCATTTATTGCTAAATATTTACTTTTTTAGTTTCTTTTCTTACTTTTTAAAAATTAAATAAATTTTAATCTGCATAGTTTCATCACATTTTTCCAAATTCCCTTCCTGTCGTATTTCAGAGTACTTTTGGATAAACATGCTCCCCTGCCGATAAACATAAAATAACTTTTCAGGATCCATGAGGGTTGATTCCAGTGAGATTCATCAAAATATCCAGGTCGAATTTTTTGATGTTTACAGTACTTTCTCTTTGTATACTTCATACACAAAAAGCCAATAAACAACTCAAAATGTTGTTTACCACCTGTCAGACTTTCCAAGTAATTTTTTTCATCGTTGAAACTCGCATGGCATTTGAATTTTGAATTTCACATATTCATAAGAAGGTTTTTTATGTATTATAATAAAGTCAGACATTTAATAAGATGCTTTTCAAAGTATGTAAATAAAACGTCTTTTTATAGCGGCACTAGGGTTTAATTGATTGTATGGATGGATAAACAACTTAAATGTAAAATTCTTAGATGGAACTGTATGATGCATGTACAGTTCTTGCACTGGGGTGGGATAAAATTCCCATTTGGAACAGTGTCTAGGGTACTGATAAAGAAAAAAAGTAACGTTTAAACAAAAAACAGTTAATTTATTTACAGTAAACAAAATTTACAAGGCATTAACAACTAAAACCGGAAAAATTAATTACATTAAAGCAAGAACTTAATATACTAAGATAGCACCAAAGGGCAAAGCCTTACAAGATGTCTGCACATTTTCAACTCTAATTTACGCTGTAGCATAAAAGTATTAAGCGCTCACCGTTACTGGTGACAAAGAACCCTCTTCTCTCAAGAGAATCAGCACGAATGCCAACAGCTCACTTTTTTAAAAACAAACGCTCACTTTTTATTAATCCAAAGTGCTAAGTCATGTGACTTAGCACTTTGGATTAGTAGAACCCATGGTGCCATCTATTACAATACAATATGACGAAATTGAAATATGGGTGCGTTCGAAATAAGAGAGGAATGGTAAGGGACACTAATTAAATCTCTAAATTTACAATTCAATTCGTGACATTAATAACCTAATCAATGGAAGCCCTGACTTTTACGTGATACAAAATGCTCCTAATATACTTACCTTAATGAAAAAACTATTCCACAATATTTATTGAATATAATACTGTAAAATTTTGTTTTTGAATAGCAATGTTCTTAATTTTTTAAATTTGACAAATAACAGAACTAATGCAGAATTTACAGTAGATTATAACCAAAATGGCACCAACGAATTAAAAAGTACAAAGTTTTCTTTGGTTAAATGAATTTTAAACGAATATCACCGATCAATGTCAGTTTTAGGGTTAGGAAAATCAGAATGTTTGCTAAGTCACTTGAAGATGCTAAATCATTTAAAATCAAGATTATAGACACTGTTTCTAGTTTGGCAGTCGAAATGTTACATAATGCTTTGTAAGAATTGGAATATTGTCTTAATATTTATCTAATTGTTAAGGATGCTCACATAGAAATTTACTCAGGAAAGGGATTTTATTAAAAACGTTATTAACAACATAATATCGAATTAAAGTTTACATAAATATCGAAGTAATTTTAAACAAATTATAATAATTGTTTGTAACTATCAAAAGGTTTTGCAGCTTCCCAAAGCATTACTTGTTGTGAGATTTAAAATTGGAAGACAGATATATTTCCATACATTTCGAGGTATAATTGTTTGAAAGAAATCATAAAATTTGCTATAATATATTTGCATTCATGTGTTGCTATTATTCAAGAAAACTTCAAATTTCTAAGTACTAATATCATTTGATTAAGTTATGAAACAAAATTTACAGCAAATTGTTAAACTATATTAATTTAATAATGCCAAAGAAAGCGAACGTTTTAGTCATATTAAAATTGTTTATTCTAATTAAAGCATTATTTAATGTATGGCAAATTTTAAATAAGGTGCATATGGTTATAAGGGATTTTCTAGTTACCAAATATTGGGAAACATTATTTATTTTAATAAAAATAATTCTGAGGTTTCTGCATTTGAAGATGATTATTTGGTTATATACCTTTTTTCTATAAAAATCTACCATTTTTACCCGATTTTGGTGTGCTATCCAAAACAAGAAGGTCGACATTGAAAGTTAAAAAACATACAAGTTACTTAAAATTTTAAAGGTTTAGAAGTTTTAGCATTAACTTTCGAAAAAATTAACCGCAAAAATTATTTTTATATTACTTTAAAACCGGAAAAATAATCGTTTTCATTTCATTTCGATAAACTTTTTTAAAATTTTTATAAATTTTTAAAATTAATATTAAACTCAATTTCTAATAATATTTCTTTTTGAGAAAGATTCAGACTAATTTCCGATTTTTCATAAAATAGTTCAATTACCTGCTTATTATGAGTGTTAAGATTATTCATAAAAAATACCTGTTCTAGATATAAGCGTCACAATACGATCTTCATTTCTTGTTTTATTTCGTATCAACTCACCTTTTAATTTGCATACATAGTAATTTATAGTAAATTGATTCCCTTGAATTCATAAATATTTAGTTCCATTGAATAACGTGGTAACATTTTAAATAAAAGCGTTCCATATTAATTGTTTAGCAGTCAAGAAATCCAATCCTCTAGGTAGCTTGACGTCAAAAGCGGCTAATGTTCAACAGGCAGCCTATCGCGTGACTTTCTTGTGATTCACACTTCTTTATCTTTTTAGTTCACACCTTTCATCTAATTATGTGGCCTCTTCTCTGACAGCTGAGAAACACGCTTTCTTAATTGATAATATTGAAAAAATAAAGAAAAAGATTAAAGTGGAATCTGCTCTGCATATTTCAATGCATCATGTTGGAACATCCTTTCTTGAATGGCCAATCATCACATGCTCGTGCAAGTTAAATTATATTTTTATTCATTTCAATCGTTTCATCGAATGAGTCACTTTAGTATTGCAAAAGATCCAAAAAATTTGTCTCGCCTTTATTGTTTAAAAAAATATATCACATTTCCTATTTATTTCATTTCATATAATCACGTGCTCAAAATGACATTTTTCTAGGTTTTATTTGCTGTGGTCATTCACTATTTTTTAAAATTAGAGCTTCTGTAAATGGCACTGCGTTATTAAAAGCTGATTGTTTGAGATGCTCGAACAGATAATAAAATTTTTATTTTTCGTCTACGGATTTTTGTTGAAGCCGCAAACCTCATTCCCAAAACAACATCATGTTCTGACATGATAATAATCATTCTACGTAAATAATAAATGTAAAGATCAATCACGAACAATGATGTAAAATTGAAAACTTCAAAGAACAAGTTAAATAATGATTTCTGCGAAGTTTTAAAAGATGAAAATCGGAGTCGCGAATTAAAAATAACAATAAATACTCCCAATAATTTTGCGAGTACTTTCATAAATATTTGATTCTTTCAACACAGTAACATTCGTTCCGATGAGCAGCAGAGGATACAACAGTCCTCTTTCCACAAAATGGTAGGACATGCTAGACGAATTCAATACGAGTCCATCGGGACTAACTCATGATCTTCAATGGGAGTTGTGCGGACTCGTTACGGGGTTTGGGGGTATCCACAATGATCCTTGGCGGTTGGATATCGCTGATACATTTCTCGCCTCCGATAATTGGGAAGGATGTTATGATGTGATGAAAGCAGATTGTTATCGCCTCTCGCAAACACCTCTCTGCGGAATACAGTTCCAGTAATTGCTGAAGGAATTGCTTATATTAGGAGTAAGATAAGATGGTAAATCTGAATGGGTTTAGGCTATTTCAAAATTGTAAACGTTTGGAAATTAAAACATGTGTCAAAAAAATTAATTTTGAGAACTAAGATTATTAGGATTTATTCTCTACCATAACATAATTTCTAGTCTTTATTAATCAAGTATATTTTAAGAAATAATTATGATTTTAGAAAAAGAATCATAATTCTTTAAAATATCTTGTTGAACCGAGTGAAGGTCTGGTACGAACCTGTGTCGCTAGGGCCGGTAGACGAGTAACATGACCATAATACAAAAGTCGACTTCGGTATCGTAAATGTTATCTGGCTTCTAAGGCTAGCGCCACAGTAATCCCCCACCAGTGAGTCGGAGGAGAGACGAACGATTTTACATCGCCAAGCGTATGGCGAGCATGCGAGTTTGTTAGTGCGTCGAGTGCGGGACTGCTTTGTTGGCCGGTAGATGGCGCCTTGACAGATCAGAATGTTACGTTTATCAAGGTCACAAATGAACCGGGTGAAAGTCGCGGTACAAACCTGTGACGCTAGAGCCGGTAGCCGAGTAACACAACCATAATACAAAAGTCGACTTCTGTATTCTGAGTACCACATTGTTATTATTGATGTTGCTGCTTATGGCACTTGTCATGGACAACCTCGCTGAGATAGTTAACTATTTAAGCCTAATTAGCGTCTCTTGTTTTGTAACCTCAACTAAGGCCAAGAGTACGACTTTTGCTACTCACTCATCACATTCGCTTGCACATCCCCTTTTTAACAAGGGGTAGGGGCATAATCACAGATAGAACACAGAAGAACAACCATGCCCGAACCGAAACTCGAGCCCGGGACGCCCAGATCACGGACAAGACGCGCTACTCCTGTGACTAGACGCCGGCTCAAATATTTTTTTAATTAAGAAAGATTTGGCAGTAATTATACATTAGCCGTCTTTAACAACCAGCGAGTTCACCAACATTAATGTTAGTTAAAATTTCCAATTACATATTTTATGTTACTTGATATTTTTGTAGCTATTTTAGCAAAATAGTTATAAGACTCAAATTTTGATAACATAATTCACTCATACTATTATGGAGACACTAAGCCTTTCTCTTCCTTATATTATGTATTTCTCAAATTTTCTGTTAGTTTCAGTAAAATTTCAATTTTAAACTAAAGTGAAAGTTATCAAACTACAATTAATATAAAAAATTTTTTTTACTCAATCAAGCATGGTTTAAAAAAAATATGATTACTGAAAATAGAATCATTCGGCCTTGATGTCGTATGAGCACATTGAAATAATTTTCATAATTTAAGTAATGTCTCAAAGTATTATCAACAAAAATTTCTATTCATCATAAAATTCAATGTTTTATTTTACTTTCAAAAGCAATTAACTGTCAATAATTATTTTTTGCTCTATAAATATATTTTTAAAAATTTTGAAGTCGAAATTTTTTACAATCCTTTGGTCCTAAGGAATCGTATTTTGCAAAATATTCTTGGCACTCCAAATTTAAAAGTAAACAAATAAATTCTCTTTTCTTATACGATCAAATTCTAATTAAATTCGAATTAAATTTTTTTATAATTGTCCCTAACTGCTTATTTTTACTTTCCAAAGAATTTCATGTGCCCAGTTTTATTGTTGAGTCTTATGGGACTTTTATAAGCCCCCTGACAGTTATCTGTCAACGATTTAAGCTTAGTGAGCGTCCCGTGTCAAGTGTGGTAGCTTCAGGTCAAACATTTTGGCCTACAAAGTGCCAACACATACACACACACACTGCACATTTTTACCTACCAAATAATTTCATGAGCCAAGTAATGTTGTTGAGACTTATGGGACTTTTATAAGCCCCCTGACAGTCATCTGTCAACGATTTAAGCTAAATGAGCGTCCCTGTGTCAAGTGTGGTAGCTTCAGGCCAAACAGTTTGGTCGGGAGAGTGCCAACACACACACATTATTATAAATAAATATAATTACAGGCACAATTCCAAAAATATGTTTTTCGAGTTCATGGTGGAATTGTGGGGGATAGTGAAAATCTGGTGTTCAAATACTTTGATGATTACACTACTTTTTCTTTGTATGCAAAAGTGCAAAATTGTGGTTAAATTATTTTATATTCTAAAATTCTACATTAAATTAAGATTTCGTACTATAAATATTGTATTTAGATTCATAGGTGGTATATTTCTTTAACCTTACATTAGATATTTGTTTTTCAATAAAATACAATATAACCTACTCAGCACTAAATGCGTAGAACTTTCGCAGGCTTATTCGGAAAAATAATTGAAGTGTCCTACTATAGTATTTATTGGACTTCCAAAAAATTAAACTCCCATAAAACTTTAGTACGTGACATTGCTCAGTGAAGTTAAAGACTGAAAGAATTCTCTGTACTGCACAGTACAAACGGTAGAAACTAATCTCTTAAGTGGCCTTTTCGGTACTTTCTGTAAATTGATACGTTTCAAATTCTTTTCCACATCTGATCGATTACCAAACAAAAGCATGAAGCTAACGCCGTGGAAGTGCAATGGTATTATTTTTATTCCCCCACTAAACGAAGATTACATTCCAATTCGAAATACCGAAGTCCTTCAAAAATTTATGTTCTTTTGTGGAGAAAGGTATTCAATCTAATTCAATTAAAAGAAATGTTGGTCATCAAATTTAATTTATTTTTTTATATTTTAATTTCAACAAAAATGATGAAATTATTGAGTAAGTTTTATGCTAAAACAGTTCTGTATAATTGATGGAAACAATCGTCATTACTGGCTATATGATGACATATTCAAATATATTTGAGTATGTTATCTCATTTCTAACTGCAGCTTGTACTTCAATTTTTTTCCTTTATAAAAATGTGAAATGGAATTCCAAATTAATTTTCCTCCTTTGTGTCTTGTTTAACATTTTTGAATGAACACTTAATAACTTTGATTAAATAAACGGAAGGAAACGTTATCATTTTTCTGAAAATTTTGTTCTCTGTTAATTTTTTAATAACAGACAATTATTTCTTCTTATTAAAAAATAATTATGCTTGAACCTGTAATATAAATTTAAATGTTTCATTATTTTCTTCAGCTAAATTTAAAAATCGTCTTCTTTAATTAAGAAAATTAGTATTATTTTTAGTATTTATTATTTAATTTCTGTAATAAAAATTCAGATATTTTACCATTTTTGCCTGCTAAGTTTAAAAATCGTCTGCTTTAATTACGAAAATAGATATTAGATATTACCATTAGGATTTATCATTTAATGCTGAAGTTGGTAACCTAACTGAAATATAATATATGATTAATTCTAACGGTTAGTGATAATCAATATGCCTTAATTAAGTTTCTTTTGTGACATTCTATCAGAAAAATATATTCCTTTTTACGCATTTAAAATTTTAATTCTATTTAAATAAAAATGTTTCAAATAAGGCTTTTATTCTTTTATATTTTTTTAAAGAGAAAGAAAATCTTTTTGTTTTAGTATTATATTATGTAAATGATTACAATATAAAAAAATTGTTCAAAAGAATAACAAAAGATTCAGATTATGATTCTTGATCTGAATTTTTTTAAACTGATATTTTCACTTTTATTTTCTACGAACAGTTTCGATCTGAATTTAAAATAAATGTAACTGACAGCATTTGCGTCACTCTATAAATATTGTCATCTTTGTTTTCATTCAATTTAATGCAAATTTGTTTGCAGACGATTTTGGTAAAATCATAGAATTTCGGTTTATATTCTTATTTTTGTTCTGGTCATATTTTTTCCCATAGGAATGGCAATAAAATATAATTAAAAATTAAAATATAAATTAAAGAGAAAAAAATTTCCAGATTCGTTGGAGACAATGCCTTTCTGGTACTAGAACATTGAGCAAAGGGTTACCTCAGGGCAGTGTTCTTTCACCAATTCTGTTTGTAATATTTATGCACGACTTCCATGAAACCATGGAGGAAGGGGTCGAATGTACTATTTTTGCGGATGATATCTTTGTCTTTTGTAGCCATCATTCCTGGGAAATCATTATCAGAAAGATTCAAAAAACAATGGAAAACATATACAGATGGTGCAATTATTGGAAACTTGAAATTACTCCAGAAAAAAGTGCAATAGCTGAATTATCCAAGAAAAAAATTGAAATTTATCCACGCATTTCTTATGCGGGACACCCTTTAAAATGGAATGAAACGATTCAATTTCTTGGTATTCCTTTTTCTAAAAAGAATCAAAACTCAATAATCTTCAAAAAACTTAGAAATCATGCTCTTAAAAAGATAAATGCACTTAAAATTTTCGCATCAAAACACCATGGCCCCAGAACTAAAGATATTATTAATATCACAAATAACGGTATTTTCAGCATTTTTTACTACGCTTGCACTGTAATCAACCGATTTTCCGATACGCAATTTAAAGCATGCAACACTATTCAAACTATAGCTCTAAGAATTGCTTTAGGTCTTCTAAAATGGACCCCGAAAGTTGTTCTTCTAAAAATTGCATCTCAGGAAACTCTTTCTGAAAAAATCAAGCGACTAGCTTCCCACTTTTTTATTAAGCATATAGAAAACGCTTTACATTCTCCACTTCTAACAGAGCACTCCCACGATAACCAGGAAATTCAAATAACTACCAAAGACAAAAAGTCCATTTCGCTTATTTTCAAGAATTTAAATTCTTCTACCAACCAATTTATCACCTTACCTGAAATTCCAACGATTAACTCTAATCACTTTGAAATTTTTCTTAGGGATTTTAAATTTCAAAATAAAAATCTACTCTTGACGAAATTAATAACTTTTTTAATGAATGTATTCGAAATTACTTTCCTGATCATTTTATCATTGCTACAGATGCATCCAAAAATCTACATCACACTTCCATTGCTGGTTTTTCTTCCAAACAAAAATTTATGTTTCGAGTCCATCCTGTCAATTCCATTTTTACTGCTGAAAGTTTAGCCAATGCTGAAGCATTAGATGTTCTTGTCGTCCCAGGAAAAGATTGTTTGATTCTTACAGACAGTTACTCAGCGCTCACATCATTGAAAAATATTACTCTGCAATCGCCCAAAATTATTCACCGTATAGCGTCTAAACTTGAAACTCTAACCAAACTAAACCGAAAAATATCCTTCCTGTGGGTACCTGGTCATTCAAATATAATCTGGAACGAGCTTGCAGACCGCTTAGCCAAAGAAGTTACAGACAATACACCATGTATTGAATGGACTTCTCCTGAAGATATAATTTCGAACCTGAAAAAAGCATCGCATCAAAACACTATCAACAATTATAGAAATAGTAAGTACTTCCTCTCGCTGGGAGACATCCCTAGCATTGCAGCACTATCCTCGTGGTCACAAAAATCGAAGGGAAGATGTTGTTTTGGCCAGACTAATGAGTAAAACTATTATAACTCCAGGATTGTTAAACCGTTTTAATCTTCATAGTGATCCCCTTTGCCGTGACTGTAATAGCATCAATGATATTGAACAC
Organism: Argiope argentata; assembly: GCA_026289955.1. Classification (NCBI taxonomy): domain Eukaryota; kingdom Metazoa; phylum Arthropoda; class Arachnida; order Araneae; family Araneidae; genus Argiope; species Argiope argentata. The sequence goes on from JAOUZG010006867.1 coordinate 697,030, forward strand.
ATACTTCTCTCGTGCAAAAAATATACATACTATAGAGACAAATTGTGGACTTTTCTCCAGTTAGATAAACAAGATACCTCCTTCAAAAACGTGTTGTGCAAAATGACTGCTAACAAGACTAATCCACAAACTTCTCTTCAAGTGATGAAGCACTTCAACATCTACTAAGTTTTTCGACCTCATCCAGTTGTGACCTTGCTTTGTGACTCGTCCCTTTTTCACCACTCTGTGTTGCGAGAATGCTCCGTCTTCTTCTACATCTGCTCTTCATTGGAACTCCCGAATATGTACTAAAGTGCACCAGTGGAACTGCTTTTAACTGTTAACTGAGTGAAACTCCAATTTGTTTTTTTTGTGCGTGTGTGTTTTTTTGTTTATTGACAAGATTTTTTAAATATTAACTTCTGGAAACCGGGGATAAAAGCCTTTGTTGCTATAAATCCCAATGCCTTATATCTTTCAAGTTCAAGTTCAAGAAAAAAATTGTTGGAAAGAAATTAAAAAAATAAACGTTTGTCTAGACGAATTTGTTTTATTTTAGAACTTTATTTAAAGTTAAAAGTCTTAAAAAATTCGTTCAAAAAATAAAAGTGTTTAAGAGTTATTGAATTAAGACTCTTTATTATATTCTCAAGAATGTAAATGCTTGCATCAATCCTATTTTAAGAATATCCCTAAATTGAATTCAAGATATATGTAGAATACAATATATATTCACTTTCGGTACTTCAGATGTGCATGTGATTTGATTTTATTGCAGGCAATCTTAATTTAAATCAACTTCTCGGTTTATGATCCATCAAATTTAAAATACAGTTTATACGAATAGTTTCATAAACTGTATTCTGTTCGTGCGTGGAAAACGTTTTGTCATAAAAAGATTCAATGCTAATTTTCTCAGTTTAAATAAATAACTCTAGCTATAAAAATCATGAATAATACCATAAAAATGGCATTCTTAACATGCTAAAATTATACAAAACAAAAGGCAGAGGATTTCAAGAACAATAACATTTTGTTCTAAAAGCAATTCGAAGATAGTTGTTAAAAAATGTATCGCTTTGTTCTACCGAAGCGAGAAGATTTTCATTTGCACGGAGATTAAAATCCATTCCAACTGACGGAAACGCAGTCATTGAAATGAATTTTAGATCCATAACTATTCAGAATGAAAATAATAAAGTTACGGTAGAAGTATCACCAGATTTCAATTCGTGCATCTTTAGTTAAAATTTTGAATCTCGTAAGGCGAAGTAGACAAAAACTCAAGAAAGCTAGCAGCTGAAAATGAGTTTTGAAGTGATTTCTTCAAAAATGGTATTTATTTATTTTGTTTTAAAATTTTTATATTCAAATTCGAAATTTATTTTTTTAAATTTTTATTTATTTTTATCTTCAATGTTTTTATTTCTTTCAAACTGAAGTTAAAATATTATCAATTCATCATTTACGCATATCATCATCAAAATGGTCATCATCATCAGCGCATTTTTTTAATGATTTTTTTTCAGAAATCTCTAAGATTCTCTAAAATCTCTAAGATTAAGTAAATAAAATATTTCTCTTGTAAAAATCTGTTTATAAAAGAAAAATGAAATAATTGTACTGTTTTAATTAATTATTTGTTA
>JAOUZG010006867.1:715591-774399 GCA_026289955.1 Argiope argentata
TTTTTTCATGCATCTTCGTTATAAAATGTAGAACTTGTATTCCTTATTTTTACTATTCTCACACATGCTTACATTGTTGTTTGTAATTTAACCCTTTGAGGTCGGAAAAGTAATTCTATGCATAATTATTCACATAATTCATGGACCTGTTTATTGCACCAAAAAATAAATACACGCAACTGCTTTAAGTTGAGTTTCCCAGAAAAATAAATTTGCTTCATTTTACCATTCTGTAGATGTTTTTAAAAATTAAAATAAAAAAAAGGAATAAATAAAATGTCAAAACAATGCACCTTCTTGAATGGTGGTTCATTATTTTATCTCATTATTCTACAAAAAAGTAGAATTTTAGACCTTTCCCTCCACCATTTAAGTAAAATATCAATTCCGGGACAATCATTGTTCGGATAGAAAGAGAAAGATGAGTAGCACAATGAACAGAACATCTGAAGAAAATAATACTCTAAATGAATTATATGACTATCAAAATTTGTTTGGTTTAAAAATATTTTGGTGAAAAACCTGTTATGAGACACAGCTACATAAAATATTATATGAAAATTTTAGTGAGCATTAATACTGGCGAACCGACTGCTCGCCAAAGGCAGCTAATTTTAAATTAATTGCCAATATATTTTTATTTTTCACTTCGAAAAATCCACGATGTTTAGAAATGGTAACCCTTTGCACTCCGATGGTGCCTCTGACTCATTATTCAGGAGGGTGCATCATTTAGACGTTTTATTTATTTATCTTTCAAATTTAATTGTTAAAAACGCCTACATAATAATTAAGCGATGTAGATTGATTTTTCAAAGAAATTCGACTTAAAAGAATTACTTATATTTATTTTTCATATCAATAAACAAGTCTTTGTATTAGGTGAATAAATTTGCATCTAATTATTTATCGGATTTCAGAGGTTTAAATTAGTTTTTGCCCTTGAAATTACCTATGAAAATTACGAATCTGCAAGTCTTTTAGTGTTTATTAAATTATTCGAAAATGGATTTTATTTTTAAACTAGTTGTGATCAGAAATTTGTTCGCATTTATCTTCTGTACTTGGCAACATTCATAATATTTAGTATTAAGTTTCGTGTTTATTAAATTATTCGAAAATGGATTTTGCTTGCAAGTTATTTATGATAAAATATTCGTATTTTTTTCTTCATTGGACAATACCTTAGATACTTAATATCAATTTTTTACCATGTGAGAACATGATGTTCTTTTGGTTAGGAAATTTCGATGTCACCGAAATTTACTAGCAAAAAATATTTTTACCTGCTTTTACCAGTATTATATTATTTATTGTGTATGTTTCTTTGAAAGCAGATGTGTTTTCAAAAGATTGACCCGCTTTCATCAGTATTGCTTTATTATTACGTATGCTACTTTGACAGGAGATTTGTCTTTAAAAGGCTGATATAGTACTATGACATCATATTTGTTATTTCATCTCAAAATCGGTAGAGCTCAAAAACTTTGTTTGCCAGCTAAAAAAATGGAAAATAAAAGTTTAAAAAATTATATGGTAGAAGATTTCATTTCCTTTATATATATATATATATATATACATTGGAACCTCAAATGAAACATAGAATTGCTATAAAATTTGAAAAAATGTCTTTTATAATTTGCAACGGCAATAAAAAATTATAACCATTTTAGAATTATTTCCTTGTATTTTTATTCTTATATATGCTTTTTTAATTCAAAATTCAAAAATTAATTAGATAATTTTCATTATTATGTTTAAAAAGAAGAAATAATGGCATTTTTCAATAACTAGTTAAATTAAACTTAGAATACTTATACAAGGCAAAAGAAACAAAGTTAATATCGATTAAAATTCTTTTTTTATTTGAAATTTTAACTTACACTAGATTTTTTAACGTTTTAGAATTTTTGACTTAAACTCCATGAAAAATAAGATAATATAAGAAAATTTATAGTTTTAGAATAAATTTGCTACCTTGTACTTTTGATTCTAGAATGAATCTTGACTTTTGTGGCATAAATACATTTACTTTTAAGTTTAAAATGTCCAAAGGAAATTTAGCGTATAAGTCAAAAAACAACTCTACTAAGAGTTATGCACGTGACTTAAGCTTTTTGGAATTTAATTTGGAGAAATGTAGAAAATTGCAGTTTTATATTCTGAAAAAAATTGCAATTCTTTTGGATTAAATGCATCTCAAATAAGGAGAAAGAGTTTTGTTTTTGTAAATTCTACAGACTCTGAAGACCAATAATTTGTTTGAAGATTTTAATTGGTTCTAATTCCATGAATGCGTGTTTGTTTCTTATGGGCGATCTTTTAATTGTTGTTTTGTAATTAAGTAAACACAAAAGTTTACATTTACATTAATTACATTAGGGATACATTATTTTTTACATTTTAGCTTAATGTCGCAATAATTTTGATTCTGTATTTATTTAATGGAAAGCGTAACATAATCTCAATGTTGTAACTAATTTACATTGTAATTCTAAAGCAGGATACGGATCATTTTTTTGTGTATGTGTGTTTTTTTTCAAAATTTGTAAACAAATTAAACTACATTAAAGATGATACTGCAGATGTAATTATGCTCTTAAATAAATTTATTTTAAAGTTTCAGGCTTTCATTGCATGTTTACTAAAAGGAATAAATCGTTTGAAAATTGCCATTGAATAAAATTTAAATATTTATAATGATTTACATTAATGAAATCCATCAATAAAAAATGATTAGCAACTTTAGCTCATTATATATGACTTTCTATTCCTTGCATATTAAAAATATACAAAAAGAAAATATTGTAATTATCTAAATTAGTCGAATTATATATTATGATGAATTTTCACATTCTAGACATTTTTGAAAATCAGATTATACTTTTTTCAATTCCTATTATTAGTTCATACTCTCTCTCTCTTTATATATATATATATATATATATATATAATAGTTCAAATTTTAAATTGTTAATAAAATACTTTTTATTCATCTACATAAGTTCCAATACAATTTTTAAAAATTGAAGTGAATGACCCTGAATGTTAATGAAGTTTTTTCAAATATTAATTCCTTAATTTGGTTAACTTTTTGTTAAATAATTAAAAGCTAGGTTTCCAGTCAAAGATTTTCATTTCCCCACCGCCGAATGAGTAAAACTTCAGTTTATGTTTTTTTCCTTACACTAATGAGGTTAGGCTTAATATGTTTTTGACCGATTATTTCAGACGATTCTGATTATTTTCTTAGTGTTTCATGCATTCAAAATTAAACATTGTTAATTCATAGTTTTTTCGGATTCATTTTGTAGTACTTTTGAAAATTACAGCAGGATAAAAGAAATTAAGAATTTCTACTCTGCATTGCGTTACCCCGATGATGTAGGAAATTCACGCATTTGCGTTACCTCAATTGACGTTGAAAATTCACTTATGCACAGTGTGTTATGATTTATTTTCAAAGGATGTGGACTTGATTTTTATTCGACCAAGCGTAATTTTTTGATAAATTATTTACATTAATTATAGTCATTTAATATAAAGTAGCTAAAATAAAATATTTCTTTGTTGATCTAAGTAAGAATTGACTTTACATTTTTTTTTATATTACATGCTTTAATTATGCCCATTTGTGGGCCCTATAACATAAAAAAACTTTTTGAGTTAGATAGATGAAATTCAGTATGTGTTCCTTTCTATAAATATGGAGATTCCTCTTAAATTTAAATTAAATCCATTCAGAAGAAATGTACCTGTCTAGTTGTTGGAATATAAATTAACATTCGAAAGACAAAACAAAAAGCTCTAGATGGATAAAATTTGGTTCACAATTGTAGCATCTAATTTGCAGATGCGTGTCAAATATAGAAACAAATTCGTCATTGAATTCATTTTTGGTTTGTAAATTTACTGGCATCTAAACGCCATAATAATTTTAAAAAATGACTTAAAAATGAGATTTGATATGTGATCTTGTGAATTTTGTTTCAATCGATTCGAAAAAAGCAGTCCAAATTAAACGTTCGGTTTTTTGATAATTGTGTATTAACCCCATCCAAACAATTAATCCTTTATTATAGCCTTCTAACAAGTTTTTATTCGTATAAATTGTTCGTTCATATCAGAAGGTTAATAATGCACAAAAATAAGTATTATATCCAAATATTTTGTTGTTACTAATGGCACTTGCCTATTGGACATGCGCGCTTACGGTTCTCAGCAATTTTAAGCCGAATGAGCGTCTCTTGTTTTCGAAGAAGCGCCAACTAGGCCGAGAGTACGACTTAGCTACACACTCATCCAATTCGCTTGCACAACCCCTTTTCACAGGGGGGCAAAGTCCCACATCTCACTGATAGTAAGCAGAAGAACAACCATGCCCAAACCTAGACTCGAACCCGGGACGCCCAGATCACGAGGAAGATGTGCTACTTCTGTGCCAGAACGCAGGCGAGACAATTTATTAAAAAAAATCAATGCTAAATTTGGTAATTATAGATCAAGATATCTGATCTGTAGAATATCAACCCACACATAAACATACTCATTCTTCTTCTTTTTTAAATTGAGATAATCGTTTATCATCTTTATTGATAACAAAATGCAGACACCGCTTTAAAGCACCTGATACGCCATACTTGCATAACAACAAGTTTATGCTTCTACGCATTGAAATCACTTTGTGTGACGTCACTGTTTCATAGCCAATATAGTTGCGTATTTCATCTAGAATCTCATGTATTTAATACTCAGGTAATTATTTTCATTCTTAAAAGATGCCTATGGCTCATTCGATGCGCATCATTTGAAGCCAAATCCGTTATTAACTGACGAAACAATTCACGAACTTTCTCATTAGCATTGCGTAGTTGAAATATGGATGTCATTTGGTGCCAAATATTGGCGATAACGCAGGAATGCGATATAAATAGTAACCGAACATAGTAGCCAAATATTATTGTCAGAACTTGGCGTGTTGCTGATGTCGTGCTATCCTTTTACATAATCCAGAATTTCCATTTATCTTAAAAGTTGCTGTTTTTTGTTGGTATGTGGTAAATATTTTTAAAAAATTAAGTGTATTATACTAAGATATATGTGAAGACATTAAGAATTCTTTGAAAATAAATATTTAATATTTTGGGTTACTTTTAGACCAACTAGAAAGAACTTCCTACATTGTCTTCTTAAAATATAATTCATATATTTTTCACTTAACATATCAATGAATACTCAGTATTTTTATGTTATTGAATATGGATAATAGTTGAATGGACCTTCTTTTTATTTAAATTCGGTTTTAAGATTAATTTTTTATTATTTATTTGGGAACATTTAAAGTATATTTTAAATATCTGAAGACAATTTTCTTATATTTTTGTTAAAAATAGCATAAAAAGACTAATATAAACAAGAAACATCATATTATATTTTGAGAAAAAGTTATTATTAATCTTTTTTACCAAATTCAGATTGAAGATCCATTCTGTTTGTTCATTTTTTCAAAAAAATTTAAAATACAATAAAAAATTCCAAAGAAACTCTAAAAAGTGTCATGATAAATTTGAAATGAACTACTAGAAATGTTACTCAAATATATTTTTATATTTGCATAAAAAGGCTAATATAAACATGAAACGTCATATTATATTTTGAGAAAAAGTTATTATTAAGCTTTTTTACCAATCATTCTGTTTGTTCATTTTTTGAAAAAAACTAAAATATAATAAAATAAATTCTAAAGAAACTCTAAATAGTTTCATGATAAAATTGAAATGAGCTACCAGAAATGTTACTCAATTCATGAAAATTCGTTTTATTAAATTCAAAGTGAAGAATATCTTCTAAATTGAGAAAATTTGGTTGAAAGCATTTTTTTACAATCCTTCCTTGCTTCTAAAATGGTATTCCTTTTTTTTATATTTTGAAAATTTACTTTCAAGAATATAAACATCCATAAAGTTAGTGCTCGGGAAAATACATCAAACATTTCAAAAACATTTAAATAAGTTGCTTTCTTCGTATATTTACATGACTTGCTTTCTACGTTTCAGTGGATGCAAAATCGTGAAAGGACGAATTCCAAAAATTTACATAAAATGCAATCCACATTCGGGTTCTTCCATTTCGCTTTCGGTTGTGTTTTTTTGTGTGTGTGTGTGTTCCACATGAAGGAAAAAAGAGCTCCCAGGAAACCCTTAGTATAAATTGTTTTTGTCACAATGCTTTATCATTTTTCGTTTGAAGAAACGGAAGAGGTACATTATTCATCGCAAAAAAGAACCGATTCTAGAATCTTTTCTCTTTTTATGTATCAAGCCGACCGAACTTTTTCTGAAAGTTTGCCATCTCCTTTAGCTGTGTGACACTGATTATCATAACAAAGTCAGGACCATATTTTTAACTTATCTAGAAGAAGTAAGCATTTTCCGACTGCAAAAGAGAGAGAGAGAGAGAAAGAAAACAGCAGAACCCCCCCCGTATTGGCATCCAGCCTTTCAAGTTCTGGCATTATATTCGATAAACCTCTGTAAAAGAAGCATTGGCGGGAAAATAAGAGAAAATCGTCGCGCCAAACGATAACAGGAGACCTTGAACCACATTGATTGACGGCAGCTGTTCGCGACAAGTTCGCTATTTACAATCGCCGAGGACGAAAAGTGGCATCGGTTGGATCCAGCCAACAATCGCCAAACATGCTGCCCGTCAGGATTTAATTAATGTAGACGTCGGGATTACTGCTGAAAGGAATGTTATATTTCCAAAGGGAGGATATAGCATTCGAATTCATCAGCTTCGATTAGGCAAAAAGAATATTAAGAGATGAACGACCACTTCATGAATTTATTTCAATATCTAGGCAAAATAGGCAGATGTGTAGATTTCTTGTTTCAGCATTTTAACTTTGAGCTATTTAATTTTCCAATTTCCATTCTAATTTAAATTCTAAAATTTTAAAAAATTTAATATTTTCACAATTTTTCAGGATTAAAAAAATTTGTAATAACAAAATTTCTTTTTTGTTAGCAACTAATAATCTCATTAAAAGCTTAGCCACTAACGATTTTCCCAAAAATTATTGCAACTTACAATCTTTAATAAGAGAGAGTTTAAGTCATTTTCAAAACGAAAACAAAAACTTCTAGTTTATTTTCTTGGAACGTAGGTGAATAGATGGCGCTGATTGTACTTTTTAGACGATTTTCTGAATTACATGCGGTTTTAAACGCGGCGGATTTTTCTTTCGTTCGACGAGGTAAAATGCTACTGATGGGTTTCGACAAGCTTCAGACCTTTTGGAGTCCTATATATTCGGATTTTCTCGTTGACTGTTATTTGATTGGTTTGAGTATTTCTCTTTTATTCTAATTAGATTCTATAAACCTTTTAGTGAAAATTCTTTTGAGGGTATATTTAGTTTTGTTTTGAGTCTATGTTGTTTTGTTACGTTTGATTTTAACATTTTGTGTCTTAATGTTTTTGTATTTCTGTGGTATTGATTATTTCCAAGATCTCATTTTTCCTGGATTTTTCAATTTCTTTTTATTTAAATTTATTTTTTATTTGTTTTGTTTTGTTAGTTTTGGTTTCGTTTTGCGTGATTTTTTCTGGTTGCTTTTTAATTAAGATATTCTTTTTTTTTCTTGGGATTTTTGGGTCACGGGAAATCGATTTTTGACTTATTGTCAGATTTCTCCCAGAAAAAATCCCTTTTTGAATCCCTGCCTGAGGGTGACCCTTGAAAAAGTCTTCAGGCCGGATTCATTGTATTATTATTTTCTCTACTTTTGTTTTTTAAATTTTTTTTGCCAATTTTGTTTTTTGTTTGAGAGACTGTCGTAGGCAGATTTATTAAAAATATTATTAGTCCTATCATCAAATAAGCATATATATTAACAGATGCAAATTCTGGGAATTATAAAATAATGCGTAATTGAAGAATAAATATCCTCATCAAATAAATGAAAGTATATAATTAATCACTTATTTATAATATATTGTTATATTAATTATTCATTTAATTAGTTATGTTTTATGTAGTTTAAAACACTTTGGTGACCGACAATTTTACACAGAAACTATGTCATATCATCGGCTACTTTTTTGTAATTGAATATGAAAGTAAAACGTTCTAAAAAAACTCCAATGAATTTTGTTGAATTGGAACATCAAAAAGTTCTTCGCCGATACGTTCCGTCATGGTTGAAATTTTTGGAATTTTACTGAAATTCTAATAAAAATGTAAATACTAGGAAAAGTAATTTTTCTGTTATAGAGCGGAGAAGACTAAACACGATACGCCAAGTTGTTCTATATCGCCTATCGCCCTCGGTGTTATAAATTGAAACAGATAATGCAAGTGCAATGACGAGTTAACTCGTCACCGGTCAACAACGTTTGGACATGAAAAGACGAGTTAACTCGTCACTGGTCAGCAAAGTGTTAAGAGATTAACGACCACTTAATGAATTTCGTTCAATATCTAGTCAAAATAGGCAGATGTCTATGTTTCTTGTTTGAGGCGCAGATTTTTAAAAAAATATTATTAGTCCTATCACCAAATAAGTATATATATTAAAAGATGCAAATTCTGGGAATTATAAAATAATGCGAGTTTATATTGAAGTATAAAAATCCTCATTAAATAAAGGAAAGTCTATAATTAATCACTTATTTATAATACCTTGCTTTATTAATTATTCATTTAATTTGTTATGTTTTATGTACTTTAACTGGTTCTGAAAATTCGTTTACAGTGTTATATTTTTAAAGCCATCTTTCTGGCACAGAGGTAGCGCGTCTTCCTCTTGTTTTGGAAATCCCGGGTTCGAATCTCGGTTTGGGCATGGTTGTTCTTCTGTGTGCTATCTGTGAGATGTGTGAATGCCCCCCTGTAAAAAGGGGATGTGCAAGCAAATGTGGTGAGTGTGTAGCTAAGTTGTACTCTTGGTCCTAGTTGGCGCTACTTCGAAAACAAGAGATACTCCTTTCGGCTTAAATCTGCCGCTGTATCAGCGGGGGGCTTAACCATAGGCAAGTGCCATAAGTAACTACAGCTACTATATTTTTTAAAGATTATTATTTCCTTATAATGTATCATGATAATTAAATACTTTTATCAGCTTTTGGGATAGCCTGGTAGATAGAGCGTTGGACTCGTATACCTTAGGCTGCGAGTTCGAACATCGCTGGCCGAAGATTCCCCAAGTGTATGGCGGTCTGCGCTCGTTAAATCTGTCGTGGCGACAAAGTTCTCCATGTCGAGAGTAATATCACTGGGGGTACTGGGTCAGAGGTGATCGTTCTATGTTCCAGCTCTAAATTACGTTCTGTGGATGAATGAATGTAAATACATGAATGAAGTCCACCTAATAAAAAGTGTTGTGACGTGTGTGAATATAGTTAATTCGTACTCTTTGCACTAGTTAGCGCTATTGAAAAAACGAGAGATTCTCAATCGGTTTAAATCGCTGACAACCAGCGGGTTTGAAAAAGTGCCATAAACAGCAACATTAACAAAGGCTTTTATTCGTAAGTAAGGAAACTGATATCTAATAATTGTGACTATCCTCAAGTAATTTTTTACATTCAAGTACTTTTTGATTGATTTATAGTTAAAATTGAAATATTCATTCTAGTCGAAACAAGCATTAAAGCATAAATAAAAATAGTCCACAAATTTATGAATATAAAAATATTAAATAATGTTTAACAAATTGATGAAGTTAAGGTTTTGTTGAAATATGAGCTTAATGTCCCAGCTGTTGAAACAGAAATATCAAAATATACATTATATGGGACAACAAAGAATCGTCATTGATTAAAAATTCACAGCAAATTACACTTGCAGTAAATTATTCGATATACAAGACTGAAGAAATTGCAAATGTAATTTGCAACAGAACACTCAACATCATATCGATATTAATATCGATATAACTCGAAAATTCCGAATAGAGACGGTTACCTAGACAACCACGTCATTGGGATCGTCCGGACGGGAGTCAAGTTATAAGTATATAAGTCTTACCAATAGTTTGAGAATCATTTTTTCAAAATTGACTGGCCATTGCGTTTTAATATTTTCATGAATGAGCATTTTAAATGTATATTATCATTATTTCAACCCCATCTTAGATTTCAACCCCGTGCCCTGTCCTTGTAGGATCACAAGATAAAGTGTAACTGAATAAACTTAACTGTTGTGACTAATGGCACTTGCCTTGGACAAGCCTCCGCTGATACGATCAGCAGATGATTTAAGCCTAAGAAATGCGTCTCTTTGTTTTACAAGAAGCGCCATCTAGGGCCAAGAGTACGACTTAGCTACTCACTCCTCATATCCCTTTTTAGGGGGCGGACTTCATTCACGCAAATTCATTCACTCATCTCAGATCGTAATTTAGATCTGGAACAGAGAACGATCACCTCTGACCCGGTACTCCACAGTGGTATTATTCTCGACATGGAGGACTTTGCGACCACGAACAGATTTAACGAGCGCCAATCGCCACACACTCGGGGAATCTTGGCTGGTGAGCTTCGAACCCGTAACCTAAGGAGTACAATTCCAACGCTCTACCAACCAAGCTATCCCTGCCTATATAAATTTAACTAACATAGTAAATAAAGAAATGAATTTTTTTCATGATATTTAATAATATAAAATTTTGAATGAATGAAAAAAAATCACATTTTATTTAATTAAACAAAATGTTCATTAGAAATTCAGAAAAATGCAATAAAAAATCGATTTGCGGACAATTTATGTCGATGAATTTTTTAAACTTTAAAATAAGACTAAAATCATATACTATTCAGTCATATTTTGCGGTCTCAAAATGCTTATTTTAAATACTGAATGCACCACGTGCATACTTACGAGCATTTCAATTTTATTTCAGAGGATAATATTTTATTTTAATATATCTACCCGACGAAAAGAAAAAAAGTATCATAAAAAATATTTTCAGACATCTTAATTAGAAACTTATCTCTTGTTATATATGTGACGATTCATGATATTGGACATTCATTATTATGTCTTTAGATTTATACCTTCTCTTTAAAAAACGTTTTTTAATGTCATGATTATATTTTATGCTTCGATTTATTCTCAAGGTTGTTATTGCAAAAGTTTTTAGTCTTAAGGAGGGGGAGAAATAATAATGATGTTTGATTTATTCGATGGTTATGAAACAAGCTTTTATGAATCTCATAATTTTCTATTATAAAATATCCAATTCATATTTCAATAGATAATTATTTATATCAATTATTTATCTTATTACTTATATATTATAATTGAAATTTATGGAAATTTTTTAACTGATATGACATTTTAACAGAACAAAAATTGAGATGTGCTTGTTTGACATAGATATTTGTGCGAGTGATTATTTCGAGACACTTTTCCTGGAATAAATGTAAACCAATCTGATCTGAAACCAGAGGGAGTATCTATACATAGTGTAAAATGAAGACTCCTGAAAGTGCCTGTATGTTTGAGCCATAAAAACTCCAGCTATAATTGACGGATATTGAAGATATTTATACCATTTTGTAGAGCTTTTATTGCGGGAGGTTTTAGTACTTTAAAGTCATATCAAAATAAAAAGGGGAGTTTTGTAAAAGCGATTTTAATTTATCTTTGCATGCGTGAAAACTACAAACTGCGCATGCGCAAATATCAAGAGCTGTGGTATGCATAAGCGTGACATTTCTTTGATTAGTCTGATTTTAAATAGCGATGCAAATCTCATAATGCTGAAAAGAAAGAAATCTAGCATCAACATATTTTTATGCTTGTTTGATGTTGCTTAAATGCTTATGTCATATCGGGTGGAGGCTAGACTTAAATTTAAAGTTAATTTTTTTTTGATGCTATGCCATGGACAACGTCGTGGGGATGCTACTAGCACTTGTATGTTTTGCATGCCCACAACATATCAGTTACCGGTGAGTCACGATGAACATTTAGTTGGGATCTGACTCAGTATCCCCAGTGGTATTACTCTCGACATGAAGGATTTTGTGACCACTACAGATTTAACGAGCGCCAGCCGCCTCACACTCGGGGAATCTTTTGGCCGATGAGTTTCGAACTCGTGACCTAAGGAGTACGAGTCGAACGCTATACGAACCAGTTTATCCCGGTCCATTAAAACACTTTCTAAGGGATGTACAAACAACAAATTATACATAAGAAATTTAATAGAAATGAAACGAAATAAAATATTCCATGCGAAATAACCGGACGACAAAGGCGACTAGTGAGCTAAAAAAATTAATAGATGGAAGTCGTAGAAAAGGGGAATACTTCGGGCAAATTCAATTACTTCGGCCTGAGCATCGTTAGGGTTTCATTCGTAATGAGGTCCGTATCAAGTTAGTTTTGCTCAAATTAATGATCGGATTAATGGCAGACGACTCAGCACTTTGAATAAAAGGAAGCATCGATTGCACAGCTGGGATTTTAGTTCGAGAAAACCGATTTTGCCGTTTGCAAAAGAGCGATATTGATTGACCCATTAACGTTTCATTGCCGTCTCTTGACGAAGAACGGTTCGACGCCATAAGTTTTATGTTTATGTTTGAGTGGGATTTTTTTTTGTGGCTGGGTTTTAGTTAGCAATCAAATGTGTTTATTGATTGAGTTATTGACTGCATTTGACTTTAATTGCCTTGCTGTTAATCAATGAATGAAGCTTAATTAACCATTTAATAGCTTTTGCGTTTGTAAGTATTTGAACTAAAGAATGAAAATGAAATTAATTATCCATGTTTGTGTCTTTTCATTTGCAGAGAACCTTTATAACGCGATTTCGTTTTTAATTCCTCACTAACGAGATTTCATAGTTTAATTTCATCTTTACCTTTATCTTTACTTATAATAAAGCACAATGTGTGTGTGTCTGTTGGCGCTCTACAGGCCAGAAATTTCTACCTACAGCTACCATATTTGATACATGTATACCTTGAATGCCGGGAATGTGCACCTCAGAGCCCTTTTATGAATTTTTAATTATAATTTTAATTAATTAAAAAAGCCAAATTTTCAAGTTTTTCTGCTATAACTTCCGAAAATATTACAGCACAAAATTGATTTTTGCATCACGTTAAAGCTCAAAAAATTATCTTTCCAGTGATACTAATGTTTTGACCTACGAATTAAAACTCTATTTTTAATGAATTTTTAAACATTTAATTTAATCGTTTTTTTTTTCAACAATTTATTTCGCATAAAATAAAAATAATATTTTATCTTCTCGAGGATCTCAAAAAAAATCAGCTTTTAATAAAATGTTGCCATCACATTTTCAGAAGTTCTGATTTAAAAAAAAGTTCATTACTACCAAAAATAAAACAGAAAAATATAATTGTCATCAGGTGATTATATGAAATGAAATAAATAGGAAATGCAGTATTTTTAAACAATAAATGCAAGAGAAAATTTTTCTCGGTCGTTTGCAATATCAAAATTAACAATTCCATTAAAGAATTAAAGTAAATAAAAATACAAAGGAAAAATATATTACAAAAGTGCGACAGTTAAAATTGAAAAAGAATTTTTAGAAAAGCACCAAACGATAATCTTCTGACAGCGAGATTAATTATTTAAAAGCAAGTAATTTTAAACGAACTTGAAAATGACGTTATTTCAAAGAAACGACGAACAAAAAGCAATTGATAATAAGTAGAAGCAAAATATTATTTGCATTCTTTTTTTTTAATTTTTAAAACAATAAGACATGTTTTGAATTGTTACTTTTACTTATGTGAAGAAGATATATTATGCAAATCAAAGAATTCGCTTTCGTGATTGTAATTTATCTCCGCATTTTAAAGAAGTGTGTGTGGGGGGGGGGGAGGATCTGGCTCCTTCCATCGTTGACGGGACATACTTCCTAAATGAAGGATTGTCCCGTGACTGGTGATGGCTCTTGAGACTCAACCACAGATTCCGCCAGTGTTGCTGTGGTTCGATCATTTAATTTTTTCCGATGGAATCAGGGGGGAGGAGAGAGTTGGAGTATTCAGTTAGTGATTAATAGAGCCTGGATAGATTAAAACAGTAATCACCTCGGGTAAGCTGAAATTCGATTAATATAGATTAAATTTTAAAAAAATCTTAACGAGATTTTCGAAAATTGTTTAGCTAAAACATTGAAATCAAATCAACAAGAGATCAAATAAAGTAATGTTTTAAAAAATTCAAAAATCTTTCGTATATAAGAAATATATGAATATCTTTGCTGTGTTTGCAAGAAGAGTGTCTGTCTTAAAATTATCCTACCCTCCAATATTAGCGTATATCATCCTATTAGATTCATACCACTTTCTTTTAAAAATATTAACCCCCTAACCTGCTTGCCCGTACGCCGTACGTGTATCGATTTACCGAATTTTGATAGTTGTAAACAAAAAATAAATCATTCATAACAATCATAATTCAATAGTAAAATGACTTCGAATACGTAAATAAGCCAAGTATTCCATGGATTTCCATTTGAATAAAAATAAGAAAATATTCCCAAAATAGAAGGTATCTTATCAGATAGTAAGGAAAATAAACCGGTTAAGGGGTTAAAGTTTTTAGATGATAGCTTAAAATTTCCGATTGCAAATTTTAATTTTTTTTTATTATTCATGATTGCACGATGAACACCGTGATAGCTTATTATTGAGATTTTGACAAATTTTCCTTGATACAAGTTTCACCCTATTTAGCTAAAAATAAAGCATCAGTTCCATCTGAAAGAGAAAATCAATTTATCCTTCTCTAATAATATAGAAACTGATTCTAATTATTGCAGATAATACTTTAACGTCTAAGCCCATCCTTCGAATTTCAGCTGTTGGCATGAAATCCATCCCAAATCTTCTGCGCTTTCAAAGTCTTTGACGTTTTAAAGGATTTGTGACAGTGCCGCTTTCCTCACGCCAATCTAAACTAAATTCACCCTGGCAGTTAAATACGTGAGGATTAGAGCACTGTCTATACGTGCCAAATAAATTTATCAGTTTGTAACGTAAATCAATGATCTGATTTACGCGCAATTACTCACTATACATTGCTAGCTGATTAGTTTTATACAAATAGTAGTAGTATTGCTACTCTTTGTATAATACTAATTTCTGAACATATAAGAAATTTATTATTTGGTCTTTCACATCCAGAAACTTTAATAAACATTCACTCATTAACATATATTTCATTCAACAGTTTTCAGCTCTGGTGTTGTTATTATTACTTATTTTAATTGAAGGCACATAATACATAGATTATATTTCATAATAGAATACATAGAATATATAACATAATAGAATACATAGGACATATTACAAGAAGAATACATATAAAATAAGAATAGAATACATATAAAATATACTTTAGATATATAAAAATTAAATATAAAATTAATTAAATGCGAATTATTCCCTACTCATTTTTGAAATTATTTCTTGAAATTGTGAAACAAAAATTGTTTCGAATTGTTCACATAGATGAGGCTGTAAAAATGATCTAAAAACATAACGCAAGCAGCTTGAAAACAGTTTATGACGTCAATAGAAAATATTAAAACTTGTGCTGTAATTTCGGTTTACCGTATTTCTATGTAAACGTAGGTTTTTTCACTGCCAAACGATAATTTAATACAACCCACCTGCCCGCAAGTATTGATTGTGGAAGAGACAATATTCGTGTATTTATACAGTATATGTTTGTGTGTTGAGATTCGAAGCTATCATGAAAATCATATAAACCTCACATGTAAACAAAACATATATAAACAAATACCATCCTCAGTGGATGATTAAATGTTTTATTTTGCTTGTATCTATGCGGCGATGGGGTTTTTACTTTTGAAAGTAAATTCATGCGTGGGCAAAATTAAAAATCTAATTATTTTATTCGTGGGTAACAAAAATGAATGGCATGAAAAAAGTTTAATTAAAATCAGATGCTTCATAGCAAATTGGATAAATTTTTATTTTATTTAAAATGTGCCAAAACTTTTGATAAAACACTTGCATATAGAAGAGGTTTGAAGTGAGAAAAATATCTTCGCCGTTCTAAAATTACCACTGTACCACTTAGCAAAATCTTTCTTGAGTAACTGACAGATAAAATTAACTTTTTTAGAATTAAAAATACCTAAAATCGGAATTCAAGATATCCATGGAGGATTAGAAAAACTCAGATTACTTAGAAAGAGTCAACATTGAACAAAAATTTATTTGTTAAAAATGTAATTTTAATTATTTGTACATAAAAAGTTTCATAAACAAAAGATTTTAATTTAAAAAATATGTTTATGTTACCTATTCAACATGGCAGAATAAATCGAATCATCCTATGTTGATCATATACAGCAGAAAAAGAATAAAATATTAGTATCAATTAAAAAAATCGTCACATTTTAGAGTTAAAGCTTTATTGTTCATTATAATATACAGGTCGAAAGATGTTTACCCATTAGCCACATATATTTCGAAATTTAGTTTTAGACCTCCCTGAGCTTAAAAAAACATTTTGGAAATCTATTCTCATCTTCTTAGTCCTGAACAAGTCTCATACTCACAAAGACTGAGGTTAAAAACAAGCAGTCTCCTATTATACACTTCAATCAAGCAGAGTTTCTCTTCGTTCCCACTAGCCAAATTATTTTTTTTCTCTCTTTTTAATACCTGCAGCGTCACGTAGTGTGTCATAAAATAAAATGAACACAAAATGTATGTATATCACAACGCATGTTATATTTCAGCCTATAGTAGTGTCAACTTATTTTTCAAAGTTGAAAATCTCTGTAAACGGCTTTTCTCATTATCATAACTCATATGCTTGTAAATTCTGTAAATAGTTTTGTTATTATTTTTTCTTACTGTATATATCTTATTAATTAAAATAAAATTCCCGTAACATGCCCACCAAACCGTGAAGTGACCAGAATGGTCGCAGATACAGGGGTATGAGAAGGCGTTCTGTTCTGTCTGTCTATCTGATTATCTGCGACAAAAATAATAAAAAAATTAATTTAGAAAGATGAAATTTAATATAAAGCATTTGTGGATTTCTGTCAAATTTTGAGCAAAATTCTCTCAGAGTCTCTCCGTCTGACCATATATACGTTAACATGGTAACTACAAAGCGAAAGAGTTAGACAGATAAAACTCGGTGCACAGATTTAGTATCTATATTTTAAATCTTTGTTATATTTTTAGCCAAATCTAACAAAAGATAAACCATCTGGCGATCTGTACTTTCAGGAACATGTTGCCGATGTCCTGACGCAAGGATAGTTCGTCTTCCTCATCATCAAGGCATCCTGGGTTCTGGTCCCGGTTCGGGGGTGGTATTTTTCATCTGTTCTATTTGTGAGATGTGCGAATGTGCTCCCTTGTAAAAAGGGGATGTGCTAACTAATGGGATGGAGTGAGTATCTAAGTCGTACTCTAGGGCCTAGTTGGCGCTTCTAAAAACTAGAGACACACCCCCGGATTAAAATCGCTGACTGCATCAGTGAATTTGTCCTTGGCAAGTGCCATTAGAAACAACAACAACAACGTGTTTATGCGATAACTCAAAAATGTAATGACTTAAATATATTTTACATTTGATATGGGATTTTGCAAGTGTAGTCTTGTATTAAATCTTAGTTTCAATCGGTGGGAAAAACACATCTTAACACAAAATCAATTTTGGGATATTATTAACCGCAAGCCAAGGATCAAAAGACAGATTGATTCTGTAAAAATGCTAAATTCTTGCCAAAGTTTAATATTTCATAATTATTATATGCCAATGTCATGCCAGGTATTCCCTGGAATGACATTTTTATTGAAGAATATTCGAGAACGTTTTAGGGAGACCACTGTGCATGTTAATTATTATGTTTGCATGCTTATACATGGAGAATCAAACAAGTATACTTTTCTTAGACTAGTTTTATGAAACGATCAATAAAAAATTTTTAGTATTAAGATCATAAACAAAATTTTAAACCTTAAGATCAAAGCTTTTTTATTTATCTTATTTATAGCCTAAAAAATATACATAATTTCTAAAAATAGGTTTTTTATTGGAGTAAAGAAAATCTGAAACGCAGATATTTGTCACATTTAGAAATCTAAGGTTATTATCATGTCAGAACATGAGGTTTTTGGGATGAGGTTTTTCTCGTGAACAAAAATCAGTAGGTGAAAAACAAAAATATCAGTAGGAAAAAGATTGAAATTTTATTATCTGCACGAGCATCTCAAAAAATTAGCTTTTAATAACGCGTTGCCATCGCATTTACAAAAGTTGTGAATTTTAAATATATAAGTTAGTGACTACAGCAAATAAAACCTAGAAAAATGTCATTTTGAGAGCGTGATTATATGAAATGAAATAAATAGGAAATGTGATATTTTTTAAAACAATCAATGCGGGACAAAGTTTTGAAGATCGTTTGCAATACTAAAGTGACTCATTCAATGAAACCATTAAAATGAATAAAAATATAATTTAACTCGCACGAGCACGTGGTGCTTGGTTGTTCAAGAAATGATGTTCTGATATGATACATTGGAATATGCAGAGCAGATTTCCTTTTAATCTTTATGTTATTATAATTTTTTTTCGTAAAGAAAACATGCTTATTGTTACTTTAGCAAACGAATATCTAGCAAACCTGTGGGAAAAACAGAAATATTCGATTTCTACTTTCTTTTTGATAAACAAGAAAGCATTTTCACAAGCTTTGTCAACAGACGGCTGGGATTTCCGTCCGGTGCTTGTTTCGATTCCTTTTTCATTTATTTATTTAGCTTGTTAGTTTTATTTCTTTGTCATGAAATATTGCATCTGTCAAAAGAGTCTGTGAAACATTTTCATTCCCTGGAAGTGGGGAAAAAATAAAGTAGAGAGAAACATAAATATGTTTATAGTTGTAGCAATAAAAACCATATTTATAAGCATTTTAAAAAAGCATATGGTTCAAATGTAAAACGTTTTTTTTTCGGTCATAAGTGAAGCTGCCTTTTCTCCTTCTTTTTCAAATATTTTTTTTATCCAATTATATAAAGTCGCAGTCTCATTTTCTGTCATCAATTATTTTTCTCTTTCGCTATTCTGGCTAAACTGAATTTTTTTAATTTTTGTTAATAAAATAAAATAAATAGATAAATAAAAAATATATCAATTTAAATCTAGTATAAATTTTTCTAACTTTCAGCAATTATTTAAAGTATATTTTTTGTATAATTTTTACCAATAGATTTCATTATTAAATTAATATTCAAACCATGTTCACTGTTACATTTTCATTCGTAAAATGTAATCAAAATTTGAGATACCAACTCTGTGGGCCAAATTTTATCGATCTGGCTATTTACATTTTGTAGTTAACTAGTTCATTTGCCCCCAAACGATCGGACTAACGGACTTCCTACGAATGTATTTTGTTAAAAATTTACTAGAAATGTATAAATTTGTGTAAGTAATAATTTCATTGGTATAACCCAAAACGTTATTTTCTGTTATCTCATTCACAGACAGATATAATTACAAAAATATATTTTTTGGAATCGGGGAAGTCTGAAACATAAAAATCGGTTAAAAATCTCGAGTTAGATTGTGTGTTTTTTAACAACTGCAATTTTTCTTTTTACATATTTTGTATTTTGAGAGTAAAAGGGATTTTACTTTATGTAACTGCAAAGATATTGCAGTTTCCATTCTATAAAGGGTATTACATTTATAATGCAACAATCAACAAACCACAAATACTACGAATGAATTAACTACCTATACTTACGAGAAGTGGAAGTCAACTCTAATAAATTTGAAAATTCAATGTAGTGACATCCGATGAGATCAAAGACCTTTAGGTCATTACTCATGGAAACAATATCCGATTGATAGGTTGTAATTTCTCGCTCTGTTTAAGCGCAATCGTATTTTTCATTTCTTTTCAATTATTTCCACTTTGAGATGTCCAAAAAAGATTATTAGAATCTTCTTAGCTTGATATGAATCAGAGAAATATGTCTTTTCTCTACTGGCATCGATCGCATTTATATGAAACAAGGTTTTACTGCAGTGACTATTCTGAAACCATAGGATCTTGTCTCCACTAAGAGTTATGGTAAGCTCTTTAATGAAGATATCATTATCCTCAAACCATATAAAATTATCGATCTTGAGAAGGGCTGTGAAAATTTTTATTTGTATAATCCCGCATATGAGAGTTTTTCATGCATAATATAGTAAGGAAATCACATATGTATGTCTTTTCGTTTTTGTCACCTGAAATCAAAATTTGGCACAGAATTGATGTTTTAGTTGCAAGACTGCAACAAATTTCAGTTTTCTGAATTATTATCATATTAGAAAATGATGTTGTTTTTAGGATAAAGTTTTTGGCGTCAACAAAAATCCCTAGACGAAAAATAAAAATTTTACTATCTGCACTAGTATCTCAAAAAAATCAGCTTTTAATAACGCATTGCCATTATATTTACAAAAGCTCTGATAAAAAAAATAAGTTAATGACTGCAGCAAATAAAACCTAGAAAAATGTCCTTTTAAGCACGCGATTACATGAAAGGAAATAAATAGGAAATGTGATATTTAAAAAAACAATTAATGAAAAATAAAGTTTTTTGGATCGTTTGCAATATTAAAGTGACTCATTCAATGAAACCATTAATAAGAATAAAAATATAATTTCACTCGCACGAGCACGTAGTGCTTGGCCGTTCAAGAAATGATGTTCGGACATGACACATTGAAATATGCATTTCAGATTTCATTTTAATCTTTTTTATTATGTTTTTGGATTATCGTGTTTACACAAATGAGAATATAAAGTCCGGAAGATGGTTCACCGTTTGAGAGAGTTAATTCAAAATCTGACGTAGATCTGCAAATCCTATGTTAAAATTGCATACTAAATTGCCCTTATCAAATCTGTTACGTAATTAATTCTGCAAAAGGATTTAGCGTCAGAATGATATCAACATTATTATCATGAATTTCAGTTATCGAGTTTGAATGTATGATTAAATATAGACCAACATATGCTTTATCCGTTGATGGACAGGATTCAAAATCTAATATTAGATCTGCAATTTAGATATAACATTTTTTCATCCTTCTACATCCTTATATTTTATTGTTGCATTCCTTTTCTTACCAATGGAACTTGCCTAAGGGCAAGCCCCCCGCTGATACAGCAACAAATTTAAGCCGAAAGGAACGTCTCTTGTTTTTTGAAGTAGCGCCAACTAGGGTCAAGAGTACGACTTAGCTACACACTAGCCACATTCGCTTGCACAATCCCTTTTTACAGGGGGGCACAGTCACACATCTCACAAATAGCACACAGAAGAACAACCATGCCCGAACCGGGACTTCCAGAACACGAGGAAGACACGCTACCTCTGTGCCAGAAAGCCGGCATTGTTGTATTCTTTTGATATAATTAGATGTATGAAGTTATCGACGGAAAATTAAAAATATGCATTGCATAATGAATAGAAATTTATTCAGGTTATTTTTGAACAATTCTGGCAAATGAAATAAAGTGATAGAACAGCGTATGTTAATCATAAAACACTAAAGCGACACTATCCAATCGCTAGGCGTTTACAAATTATGGTGAATACAATACTTTTGCTCAAAATCGCGAGAAAAAAATCCAAATTAAAAAGAAATATTTACGCACATCTTTGGCAATACATCACGGAAATCAGTGTTCATTGAAAGAAACATTCAAGAATATTCGCCAAGCAAAACATTTACAGATGAATGAGAAGTGTGCAAATCTGATATTATGAAAGTTGACAGACCCACAGATCCGTTGTAACCTACCTGTTTGTCCATCTCACATGCGGGTATAAAAAGCGAAACATTCCATTGGATTTATTTTACGATTTTAAGCAAAATTACTGTATTCATGTTAATTTGCACATGTTTGGAGATGGACAGAGTTAATGTAGCGTTTTATGAACCTCATGGGATACTCTATTGCCCTCTTTCGTTTGTCAAAGTTGATTAAATTCACCTTGTATGTCTTCTAAAATAGGATAAGTTGTGCGTCTGTCGTAATTTGAAGTGTAAAATTACTTTGCTGAAAAATACCTTTTAGTGTTTAGCGGATAATGCTAGGCCCGAACTCCCAATCTTATGGTTAGTAGCCGAGTGTTATACCGATCGAGCAAAAGGGACCCTTCAGCTCGAAGGATATTAATTGGCTTATAAGACAATCACCACAACCTCAAGACCAAGTTGCACAAAGTACATAGTGTCCGTAATTAATTCGCCAACATATTGAGCTATTTTTTACTGTTTCAAAGAAATTTCCATCCCTTTATTATGTCCTATACACAAATTCATAACTTTGTGAACTATAGTTTCGCCTGTAGACAACTTTGAAGTAGGGCCGTTTTATTATGGACACCCTGTATAAACCTAAGCATTCTGGCTATGGCATAGAACGTCCTCCCCGTGATTTGGACATCCAGGCTTCCCTGTAGTCCCTATTCAGGAATGGTTGTTCTTCCCTGTGTATTCCATCTGTGAGGTGTGTGAAAGAGCCCCCCTCCCCTCTTGTAAAAAGGGGCTGGGTAAGAGACTGCGTGAGTATCATCTTCATATGAGCTGGAAGTCAGACTTTTAACTTCGGGTCCTCAGTGACCTTTATCCTCAGAAGTTACTACACAAACTAGTCTTAAATCGCTGACGTTGTCTATGGCAAGTGCCATAAGTAAGGTTAACATCAGTATAATATTTCTAAAATAATGCGTTACGGGTTTATCAAAATTTGACGTATAAAAATATCCTGCTGAAGAAGACTTTAAGACCAAGTTACACAAAATATTTAATTGTAATTTATCGCGCCTTTTAGTCTCGGACAACCAACTTGCCACTCGTGACGACTACTACAAAACAAAATTATATTGAAACATTTCAAAAAATGGAAGAAAAATTTCTCACAAATCCATCAATTTGCTATTTGCTCTCTTGAACCACTCTTCCGCTGAACTAAATAACAGAATACAAATTTGAATATAGAAGGTGTGACATTTATGTCCTTTTTCCCCGATCTGTGAGGCACTTGCTTTTATTTTTCTAAGCGCATGAAAGAAAGAACCGCTTCCAGGAAGTGAATGGAAATCTACAGTTCCCAACTCACGTGAGGCCTGCGAACAAATAAAAATTGATGATGGGAAGTATTCTTCGCACAAAAGAATCCGAGATTCAAAACCAGGAATGGAAAAAGGGGTATTTGTTTAGTCAAGCATTCGTGAGGGTAAGAAAGTTTTCGAGGAACCAAACAGCTATTTTATTTTTAAAAAATGAAGGTATTTGAAAGCGAACTCACGTGAGGTTATTCCGAAGAGTGCTTTTCCGGGGACTTTTTTGTCCCGGAAACAAAATGAATGTCAGATTCATGATGTCTCGGATTTGTCACTTTGCTATGAGTTTATAGGGAATAAATTCAAGGTTTTATTTAAAAGAGATTTCATCAATCACATTTAGCTTAGTTTTCTAACCGACAATTTACTCACACGCTTCTGCATGATGCCATAGTTAAAGCGATTAATCGATTACCTTTTCCTCACTAATAATATAGAGGAATGTATCTGTTGTCTCCTTACAGGACAGATCGCTTGACTTACAACTACCACATTTCATAAAGACATGAAAGTGCAGCAATGAGCATCTCAGGGCAATTTAAAAAATATGCAAGCATGCATGTCTCATCATAGTTGATATCTTTCTGAAGTTACATTAAACAATAGAGGTTTGTTTTAAAACTGCATATCTGTAAATCTGCATCCTATAGGCACTTAAAAAAGGATTAATTATCGCTCCTGAACGAAAGTGTGTGTATTTCTGCTGAGGATTTATAGTGAGCCTTTCTAGATGCGTTGAATTTATGCTTTCAACAATTATTTTTTATTTCCAGGGAACAACAAAGCTGTGTTGTCTTTTAATATTTTGCAAATCTTGGATATTTATTTATAACCTTCATTTAAATACATTCCAAAAAAAGTTTTAGCCCTTCCCAATTACCGTTTTTCTAAGCAAACTAACAAAAATGGGAATTAAAATCGCATTCAACATATAAAAATTAATAATATTTTTTCCTCAGTTTGTCGTTTGGTCTGTTAAATAAGCCTTTGAATAAACTATATAACCCTAGTAGCACACAAATATTGTACAATATCGATAAATATTCGCAGTATTGTATAATATTGTAGAATATTGTTTAATATCATATAATATCTCACAGTATTGTATAATATTGTTTAATATCATATAATATCTCACAATATTGTATAATATTGTTTAATATCACATAATATTGTAGAATATTGTAGAATATTGTTTAATATCATATAATATCTTACAATATTGTACAATATTATTCTACAAGATGTGCTACCTGAGAACATAATAAAAATTTCAACCATACATAACAAGATTTATACCTTTTTTCTTGATCTTTAAGACACTTTGTTATTTCTGATAAATAGACGGAAAAAACGCTTAAAGAAATGAATGGGAGAACTACAATTTCCGACTCCGGTCAAGTCACGCGAATTCCTCCGAATAAACAAAAATTGATGATGAGCGGTATTCTTCGCACAGAAGAATCCGAATTTCAAAACCAAAAAACGAGGAAAGGCATTTGTTTAGTCTGTCATTCGGAATGGCAACTAAGTTTTGCAGACCCAAACCCACTTTTATTTTTAAAAATGAAGTATTTGGAAATGAACTCACGTGCATCTGTTTTGAAAAATGTTTCTCTTGGGATTTTTTAAGTTTATGAAGTAAAGAGTTAAATACAAAATTAATAGGGCATGCAATATTTAGGTGTATTAAATTATAATCCACCTTTTTAAATCAGTTGTTTCACCTGGCATAATATTTACTAAAATTTTCGATTAAATATTTTGCCTTACTTGGTCTTAAGGTATTCCTAAGCAGAATATTTTTAAATTTCAAATTTGGTACAGTTTAACCATTAAGCCGTTCTGGTTGTTGTTGTTATTACTTATGGGACTTGGCATGCACAAGCTCCGCTGATACATCAGCAGATTTTAAGACGGTGATATGCGTCTCTTGTTTTTACAAGTAGCGCCATTTAGGGCCAAGAGTACGACTTAGCTACTCACATGTCACAACCCTTTTTAGGGGGCGGACTTCATTCATTCATTCATCTTAGATAGTAATTTAGACCTGGAACAGAGAACGATCACCTATGACCCAGTACCCCCAGTGTTATTACTCTCGACATGGAGGACTTTGCGACCACGACAGATTTAACGAGCGCCAGCCGCCACACAATCGGGGAATCTTTTGATCTGTGAATTTCGAACTCGTAGAACTCTGGGGCCAAGAGTACGGGTCCAAAGCTCAACCAACGAGGCTATCCCTGTCCAAGCCGTTCTGATAATTGAGTTATGCATTTTTCTAATACTCTGTGTGCATCTTTACTGGCCCAATCATATCCTAATGAAGATTAGCATTGTTTAAAATTTTACTATCGTTTGATTTTGATGTTCGAATTTTATTATAAATGCAAAGAAGTTGCATATTTTTTATTAAAAGACCGCTTTAAATTAACCTATTCAAATATTAAAAAATAAACGAAATGTTCATGCCTTGGTCGTCATTAATGAAGAAAATATTAGAATGAATTATCAATAATAACAGTGAACGCGATTAGAGGTTTATTACTCTAATGAATTATTTTGTACAATACGTTTAAAATATTTTTTTATAATTAATTACTATTACCAAAAAATAAGGCTAAAATTGGCATCGTTCCAAAGATAAGTGTTTTAGCATTAAGATAGAGGGAAATGTTTTATTGCTTATATATTTTCTAAAGTTAACGATAAAAAATTGAATTTTAATTAATTTTTAATTATTTAAATTTCTAATTAAAATTTCAAAAACAAATAGCTTTCAAGTTGGTAATTAAACCCTCTGAAACGTTATAGGGACTTCGTTTAATTACTTTAAATCAAGCGATATAATCCTTAATACACCAATACTCAGATATACAGTGACTCAAACAATTGAGAGTAAGGATTATTTTTGCTTGATAAATCCGATTTTCAATACAAAAAACGCATTAATAGGAAGTCCAAGCATATTAATATTTTTACACAAAACAAATGGTTTAATTTAAAGTAAAAATAAAGAAAAATTAAAGAAAACATTCTAAATTGAAATGTTTTAGAAACCTATTAAATAAACATATTCACATTTTTGCCACAAAAAAGTGAGAAAAAAGGGAGACAAATGTTGGAATACTCTCATAGAAAGAAAGCGTTAATATTTAATTGCATATCTTTTAACTTTTATAAGGATCTTTAAAAGTCGTAGTACCGATTTGGTGGTATCTGAAGATATATTACCCCATTCTTCTTGCAACACTTATTTTAAATAGGATTTGTGTCTAATTTTGTGTTTTTGAACTACCATTTTGAATGTAGTCCACAGATATTCAATGGCATTCTTATCAGTATACTGTGATAGTGTGTTTATTTGCCGTTTTTAATGGGAACACCATATTTTGGCGTTGTGTGTTTGGGATCATTGTCCTGCTAGAAAATGAAATGTCCATTCATATAGGCCAAGCTTTATTCATCTCCATCTTTTCAAATAAAATAATAATAATATGAAATAAAATCACATTGAAACATCTAAAAATCGTAAATTCTTTTCCACGGATCCATCAATTTGCTATTTATTCTTTGGAAAAAGGCTTCCAACTAAACTAAATAACGCAATAAAACTTTAGCCACAAAAAATAACAGTTATGTCTTTTCTATCAGCCTATAAAGCACTTCTATATATCTTACAAATGGATAGAGAAACACGCACACAAAAAAATGGATGGACCGAGTAAGTACAATAACCAACTACGGAAAACTCGTGCGTAGTCTAAGAACACATAAAAGTTTGACGATGGGAAGTGTGTAGTATTCGCACAAAAGAATTCGGAATTCGCAAACCAGAAGTTTGTTTAGTCAAGAATTTGTAAGGACCAGAGAGTTTGACGAACTCAAACCAATAGTTTTATTATTGTAAAATGAAAACAATTGAAAGAGAACTCACGTGAGGTTTTTTCCGAACTCTACTATTCTAGAGGTCAGAATGAAGGTCAAATTCGTAATGCTTGTCAAGTTATTATAGTATTATGCGGGATAAGCAACAACTTTCATATAAAACAAATTTTATCGATAAAATTTTAATTTTTTAACCGTTTTTAGTTTTTACTTAATTAATAGATTTAATAATTGCATAAATTAGATCGTGATTTTGAAAAAGAATTTAAAATCATGGCTCAATACTAAAACAGCGGGAAAGCAATTTTTTTATTGTACGTTCAAAAAGATCCTTTAAAGAGATTAACCACTTCCCATACAATGACACGCGCATCGAATTATTGAATTATTAATTTTAAACCTGCAATTAAGTGAAAGTATTCAGTAATTTAAAATTCTAGAATCAAATAGCAACTTTTCATTATCTTAAAACTCGTTACATTATTATAGGAATTGCAATAACGATTAATGTTTAAGATTGGATGTGTCATCTAATTAGGAAGTTAAATAAATACGGATGTCAAGTGGTTAAAGAAAGCATGGGGCAATTTCATTTTAAATTTTGAGGGCAGAAATATTTATTGAAATGAAATGAAAAGTATGTAGATCATTCCAGAAAATAAAGTTACATGCAATGAAATTAGAATTTTTTTACATAAATTCTAAGGCCTATATACTACATTTGAAATAAATATCTCGCAAGGATTGTATCACTAATAACGATATATTTACCTAACAATTGTTAATGGCCTTTTTAACATTATTATGAACTGATAATAAAAGGATTCGAAAATAAGGAGTTAATAATATATTCCTGGGTAAGACGAAATTAGTAATAGCAGAAAGACGCAATGAAATATAAAAAGGATAAATATTATATCAATGATTTGCATCAATTTACTTCTCTTTGGTAAGGCAAAGTTGTGTTATAACGCTAATAAATATATTTTTTGAAAAACTTTCATGGAATATTTAAGCAGTTAATGAGTACGAAATAATTTTATTTCAACAATTATTTGTTGAGGCTTTAAATAATGATCTAATATGCCATTTATTCTTTAGAATAAATTTAGAAATTGGAAAATAAATATGCTATATATCTCTGTTATATTAAATCATATTGTGTGCATTTATGTATCGACTTTGCCGAAGCCATAATGTTTGATCTAAAGCTACTAATTTGTGACATACATATGCATATTTTTAAGGAAAAGAATACATCAGAGTGATGTTTTAAATGATTCTATAACGTCAAAAAGTTCAAAAGTTGTGTAATTAATTACAAAAATATTTGACAATTTATTAAAAATATTTTTTGTCTAATGTTTGTTGATACTTTTTATTTTTACTTAAGAAATTCAAACCGCTTTCATAGTTTCAAGAAACATTTAATAGCGTGATTTTGGTATAATTGGAAACTATAGTAGAACGATTCTGTTAATATCTGAGCATTTCTCTTAATATCTTATGTAATAACATTTGTTGATATCTTAAATGTTAATGTCTGTTAATTTCTTGTATTCGAAAGAAGGAAGTGGTTAGAATGCTGTAAAAGAGAATGTGTAATTATACGATGGATTATTCTGGCAATCACGGCTATATTGGCATTAGGAAAGTTAATTTAGTTCATATACTTTCTTTTAAACTTATAGTGGATGACACTCGATGTTAATATGGTTTTTTCAAATATCAATTCATTATTTAAATGTTATTAATTTTTAATACTTTAAATAGAGTTATGGCAGTGTATAAGGAACGTTGAAATCAACAAGCAGTAACTCAATCGGTAAAATGCGAGGAATTCCGCATTTTTCACGTGAAGGTGAAGAATGCGAGCTCAGTATTTGTGACAATCAATAGTTCTTTATATAAATTATTTATATTAATTGTTTTTAATAAATAAAAAGTAACTAAAATTAAAATAAAAATTGTTGACCTAAGTAAGAATTGACAATTTTTTTACATTACTTGTTTTAATTTGATGCTTAAAAATACTTTGTTAAAGAAATCATAAATATAAAATTATTAAAAAAAAGTTATATGAAAATAAGCATGAAATGAAATATACTAATGAAAATGAAAAATGAATGTTAAATGGAATAAACTAATATTTTCTCTGAACTAGCTGATCGTTAAAGAGGACTATTAACTTAATGGGAAAAAATGCAATTGGTAATTTAGAAACATCCAAAGAACGAATCTAAATATAACCCTATATTTTATAAATTTTTTAACACAAAGATCTTTATTTTTATATTAATAATTTTATATTAAAGAATTATTGCTGGTGTCCTGACACAGAGGTAGCGCTTCTTGCACGTGATTAGGGCGTCTCGGGTTCGAGTCCCGGTTCGGGCATGGTTGTTCTGTGTACTATTTGTGAAGTGTGTGATTGTACCCTCATGTAAAAAGGGGCTGTGGAAGTTAATGTGGTGAGTGTGTAGTTTGATCATGCTAGTTGGCAGTACTTCAAAAGCCAGAGACGCTCATTTGGCTTAAAATCACTGACAGCCATAAGCGCGCTTGTCCGTGTCAAATGCCATTAGTAACAACAACAAAGAATTAATGCATACAAATTATTCCGTTTCCGATATAATATCTTGTCCTATAAATTAGGAAACACATATATTCTATATCATCTTCTTCTTAAAATAGTGATAGAATGTAGAATTCAACATAAAATAACTTTTGAAAAGCTTTTATCTACTAATAAAAAAACAGGGAAACATTACAACATTCGATAAAACTCGGATTTATATAAACAAAAGCAATATAAAAAAATCTATTTACTATCGTGAAAGTGAAGTAAAAATGTTGAAAACTGAGTTCAAAAAAAGTTAAGGAAAGATTTAGCAAAGGATTTACGATTATTGCTGTTTTTCCATGAAATGTACACACGTCAAAACAATGTTTTATTTCTCATATTCGAGTAAGAAATGCCATTTCTTTGTCTATACTTCTATAAAGAATAGAAAACATCAAAATAATAAGAATAAACATTCATGTAAATATAATATAAATTGTTCAGAAAAACGAAAATGTAAAATTGTATGTGTATCAAGATATTGTATTAGGATAATATTTCTGACTTATTCCACGGTCTTTCTCTTATTTTTAAAATGTGAATTATTTTACAAAGATAATATACACACAAAAGCATATTATTGGGACCGGGATAGTCTGCTTGGTACAGCATTGTACTCGTTTAACTTAGGTTGTGAGTTCGAACCTCCCCGGCCAAAGATTCCCCAAATGTGTGGTGGCTGGAGCTCGTTATATCTGTCGTGGGCACAAAGTCCTCCATGTCGAGAGTAATACCATTGAGGGTACTGGGTCAAAGGAGATCGTTCTCTGTTCCAGATCTAAATTACGATCTGTGGATGAATGAATGAAAATGCATGAAGTCCACCCCAAGGAAAAAGTTGTGATGCCTATGTGTAGCTGTGTCGTACTCATGGCCCTAGTTGGCGTTACTAAAATTTAAAAGACGCTCAATCGTTTTAAATCGCTGACAGTCAGCGATCTTGAAAAAGTGTCATAAACAACAACAATAAAAACATATTTACGGAAAAAATTTCAATAGTTTGGTTTACGATGGAAACTCTAATAGATTCAGTAACGGATGAAGGCGTGTTTTTTTCTACTTCAGTTCAATGCAGCAGAACACAGAAGAAGCGTAAACAGCAACAATATTTCAGCTGACATTCAGTAAATCACTATGAAATAATTGTAATTCCAAAAACATGTGATGGGATTAAAATTCCAAAGAGAGAAATTATGTAATTACTCATTTGAAATCAGTTAAATTGGTTACTGGTCTGTGAATTTCCCTCTTATAGGTTTCGTTACAGAATATTCTAGAACAAGCGCTGGAACTCGTACTTCATTAGAGTTACTGGCGAGATTCACAAATTTTCCTCCGGATATTGGTTGGGCTTATTTTCAATTATTTTTTTTATATATTTTGATGCCGGATTTCTGACACAAAAGTAGCGCGTCTTCCTCGTGTTCTGGGCGTCCAGGGTTCGAATCCCGGTTTGGGTATGATTGTTCTTCTGTGTGCTATCTGTGCGACGTGTTACTGTGCCCCCCTGTAAAAAAGGGATGTGCACGCAAATATGGTGAATGTGTAGCTAAGTCGTATTCTTGACCCTAATTGGCGCTACTACAAAAACCAGAGACGCTCCTTTCGGCTTAAATCTGTTGCTGTATCAGAGGGGAGCCTGTCCATAGGCAAGTGCCATAAGTAAAAACAACAACATATATTTTGATAACATATCTTGATTTTCCTTATTCCTTCAACAAAGGATTTTTTAAGCATTAAACTGCGGCAGGCCTTAAAAACATCTCCTGTTTAATTTGTAGATGAATCTTCTTAATGGTTTCAAGTTCTAGGATTTCATATTACCATTAAATAAAAAAACCCTACTATTTTAGTTTTAATTTTATTTTGTTTTAAGGTAATTTCTCTTTTTGAAACTACGCCGATAATTGGCAGAACCTTTATTTCTCCGCCTTCAAAAATCAGAAGGAAAATCATGTGATTAATGATGCAATAAGAACTATTTGAATTTTATTGTAGAAAAGGTACTATATTTTGACAATAAAGTAAAAAATAATTTTTAAAAATTGATAAAATTCGGGAAAAAAATGCGAATTTATAATATCAAACATAAGATTTTGTTTTTTTAGATAATAAAAAAGTATAAAAATTATTCTTGCAGAAATTTTTAAAAGGTCTCGCTGAAATAAAAATAATTATAATAAAGGAAATAATCATTTATAATAAAATAATTATATTTAATTAATATTCTAATTAGAATATTCATTTCACAGAAAGAGTTTATTTTATGTGCACCTTCTATATAAAGTATGCATAACGTGTATATAAGTAACGCATAACATATAATTAAAATATAATAACATATAAGTTTCCACACCCAAACTATTTATTTATAACATTTGGTATTCTTAAGTTAAATGGTCTCTTGTAGAGTATCAGTATATACAATATACAATCTATTTGTTTATTGTTTAAAATGTAGATTACAACATTCTTCCTTCATTAAAAACAACACATAAAATCTTTAATTCATTTCATAAAAAGAGGTTAATGACTAATAAAGTCTGGTTGGTAGAGCCTTGGATTCGCATCCATTGCTCTCAGAATTCGAACCCACCAGTCAAAGACTCTCCGCGTGTGTGGTGGCTGGTGCACGTTAAATCTGCCGTAGTTACAAGGTCCTCCATGTCGAGAATAATACCATTTGGGGTACTGAGTCAGAGATGACCGTTACCTGTTCCAGATCTAAATTACGATCTGTGGATGAATGAATGAAATGCATGAATGAAGTCCATCCCGTAGAAAGAATTTGTGACGTGTGTGAGCTAGAAGTCAGACTTCTTCTCTCGGGTGCTCAGGGGTCCATACCCTCAGAAGCTACTGCATCCCTCCTTCCGTTGTTAAGCGGAACACGAGAACAATAGCATTAATAAAATTTTTATTATTATTTTACCGTAAAATTTGTTAATACAGGATATATCTATCAACGTAATTTTTTTTAAAAAAAAAAAGAGTTGGTAAAGTATTGAAGATAAAGTTGAATAAAAAATCAAATATATAAAACGGTTAGTCGGCAAAAATCACTTTGCTATCGATTACCAAGGTCAAAAAAGGTCAAACAAATTCCTTTCCGCAAATTTTTCGCTTGAAACTTTCGCTATTAATCTTTAAACTTTTTTGATATATTATATCTCGAATGCCAAAAAACGAATGTTTCAGAAGCAACGAAAAGAAGACCTTAACCGTTTAATGAAGCTAACAGTATGCTTCGCCACGCTCAATAGACTCTCCTCTGAGTGAATTTACTTTGTCTCATAACATAACCGTCCAATAAAACAGCGAGAGGTGCTATTTTTTTAAAAAAATTCCAAAACTTTCGTGGCGATTTAACTTAGGTTTTATGTGAGGGATATTTTAAAATGGGGAATATAAGAAAAAGACGAGCACTAAAAATTCGTAATATGTGGCGAACACATTTGTGGGAATCTATTGCAGAATATTAATAAAAAATGTTGTTAATAACTTTTAGAAATGATTCATTAAAAGTAAGAGCGAACGGAATTCCGTTTTGGAAATATATTTGCAGAAACTGTGATGATTTTTAGTATTTGGTAATATTTCCTTTCTAAAATTACCTCAAATTTCGTCAGATAATTTCTTTTCAATTATTGAAGATTTTAGATTTTTAACTATAATTTCACTTACTGTTTAGCAAAAATACAGAATGATTTATTGAAGCTTCGAATTCATTTCTTAAAACTGCCTTCATTTTATTTTCAAACAAATTTTTAATAAGAATTTGGAAAATGAAAATTTCTAAGAATTTTTATTTCTCTTTGGTCGATCCTTTGGCAGATTTAATTCACAATTTCATAAGAATCTACAATTTATATGTTATATCTGTGTATTAAATTTTATCTTTCAAGCTTTTTTGTTTTGCAATTACGGTATTAACTTATGTTTTGACTACTAGATAGATAGAAAATGAAATATTAAGATCATATAAATTTCATGGAATATAAAACAAAATTTAATAAATTTCACTGACTATAATTAATTTACTGAGTAAATGTAATAAATTTCAATGACTATAATTAATTTACTGAGTAAATGCAATAAATTTCACGGTAATATAATAAATTTACTGAGTAAATTTAATAAGTTTCTCTGTAATATAGTAAATTTACTGAGAAAATGTAATAAATCTCATTGAAATATAATAAATTTATTGGGAAAATGTAATAAATCTCATTGTAATATAATAAATTTACTCAGTAAATGTAATAAATTTCATTGCAATTTAATAAATTTATCGAGTAAATGCAATAAGTTTCGTTGTAATTTAATAAATTTCACTGAACAAAACATATCTCTTTCATTAAAATAAATTTTGTCTAAAATTTGCGAGAAGTTTCCATCAAAATAAGAAATTAAATTTCGTTCAAATGCATAATTTCATTTACAAAATAAAACTGAAATGTTTGTGTTTTAATTATTATGTTTTAATAACAATTTAGAAAGACAATAGATTAATGGATTTATAGATTTGATTCCAAAAAATATGGATCCCAATTTTAGATGATAAACTTTTGTGCCAAATTTTATGCGTTTACCTTTTTTCGCTTTTTAATTGTCTAGTAACGGACAACCGGAGATAAACTTTCACTGAATGTATTTTGTTTACAATTGATGAAAGCTAAAAAATTTGGTGCAAAATACGAACTCGAATTTCATCTGCTTTGTTGCTTTTCGGATTCCAGGGGGAGGGGGGTTAAAATACAAAGAACCATCAAATTTCGAATTTGTGAATTACAATATTTTATCTTTGTATGTTTCGTATAAAAGAAAGTAAAATGAATCTAACTTCTCATATAAGATGGAATATTACTTCAATTTAAAATTATTGATGTGAATTAGCACAATTTCAATGTTTGATTTCAACTGAAAAAGTTTTTAAAGCACTAACTTCGAATCTGATCAATAAATGCAATTACTTTTATTTATTTAAAAAAACTATTTTCAGTTTTAGTTTCGAATCTCTCACTAATGAATTTCTTGTGCAAATACCGAATCTGGCAACTTTGCAGATCGTATTGACATTTTATGAACGATGATGGCGCCGTCGAGAAGAAACGGCACAATTTCGAGATCTGCAACACATGGCGATCGCTTTACGACCGAAAATGAATAACCATCCACCGCAGATGTCTGGAATAATTCCAAATTACTTTCGTGTCCCACTTTTGGATTTCGGGTGATCATTTAAACATATGCAATGCACTTCGATTCCAGATGAAAACTTTATATCTGGAAGAAATACGAAGCTTTGGTAGGGAGCCCAAATATTCAAACACTGCTCTTATTTCCGGACATTAAATCTGGCAACCGACTGAGAAGCAAACGATTTCGTTCCTTTGTTGCCCACAATGGAATATAATTGTTTCGCAGAGCGTTTTATTGTTAGAGTGAAGTCTGGAACCAAAGCTCATAAGTTGTTTCAAATGAGTTCAATTATTCATTGATTATTAATCTAATTTACTCCTTTGGAATCATCGCTAACTGGAAATGTTCTCGTACAACTATTTGCATCTCTAGTAGGGAAAATTTTCCTAGCTCTTAACTTCAACAACAAGTAATGAATCCTTAAAAGTCGACTATATCTATATTATACTATTCTTCTGTTAAATAGATAAAATGTTGTAACGAACAAACTTATTCGATTTATGCTCATTGGCGAATTTAGACACTTTTCAATCACAGAGAGTACGACTTTTTAAAAACTTTTTTAAAACCAGTTTTCGAATTAAATATCCCCCTCAAAAAATGGTTTTAGCTTGTTTTTGAATTTATTTCTGTCAAAAAGAAATAAAAATGGGGAAAATATTTTATTTCATTTATACAAAATGACGAAAAAACCAAATATATAAATATCAAAATATATAAAAAATTAAGTATAGTAATAAAAATTCAATATGGAAATATATAAAATATATAAAAAAAATTAAGTATAGTAATATAAAATCAATTTGAAAATACATAAAATATATAAAAAATTAAGTATAGTAATATAAAATCGATATAAAAATATATAAAATATATAAAAAATTAAGTATAGTAATATAAAATCAACATAAAAATATAGAAAATATAGAAACAAATTAAGTATAGTAATATAAAATCGATATCAAAATATAGAAAGTATAGAAAAAATTAAGTACAGTAATATAAATTCAAAATCAAAATATATAAAAAAAAATTAAGAGTTACATACACATATTGCTTACAGAAAATATAAAAAAAGCACAAATTTGAAATAATATTTATATTATTTTCACTAACTTTAATTTCCCATAAGAAAATAGGCTTTTAAAAACATTAAGTATCCTCTGAATGATGGCTAAGTCTTTTTCTTAATTTGAAAACAATACTGCCAGAAATTGAAAATACTCGTTTACTAGCAACTGAGTTCGGTTTTATAGCTTTCATAACATCAAATAACAAATCTAAGTGTTTTGTCCTTTTATTCGCTCCCTCAAATAATGAAAATCAGCTTTCAGTGTCTTTAGATTTGTAATTTTTCTTCAGGTTCTTCAAGAAACTTATGCATTGATTTTTCCGTGGTGTCTTTTAAAAAAGCATTACTCTGCTTAGTTTCTTCGATTTGCTTTTCATCAGAATTGGTTTCCTCCTAAGAATTTGGAAATGATCTAAACAATGTCTTCCCAAATAACAAGGATTTCAGTTTCGAAGCTAAAGAAAGTAGGCACACTATACTAAAGTACTTCTTCGCTGAATTAAAAATATTTTGTTGATTTTTCCATGACAGCAAAAGAGTTGCTGATTATGCTTTTCTTTCTTGACTTCGTTCCTCCAAAGAATATAATAATTTAACACTTCAAACTTTAAATTTTTTAGTCCATTTAAGGGAAATTAATCATTAGCCATTTAGTTCATTAATAGAAATTAAGTAATTAAACAAATCAAATAAGTTTAAAATTAATATTTACGTAATAATATGAATTCTTTAAACCGGTTTTCTTAATTTGAAAATTGGTTTTTAAATGTAACAAATCTACTTTAAATTATCGGTTTTTTTTTAAACAGGGTTGGAAAAATCGTCAAATCCTAACCGACACTGCGCACTAAGAGGTCCCTACTTAAATATTCCTTAACATTTCCACATTCTAAACACCCAATAATTTTGTCATGTAACACATCGTTTCGTTGTGTCCACTGAGTCATAGCTATTTAACTACTGATTACTTTTATATGTAAATTGGGGATATATATTTTCGCTGAAACGAATACTTTCATGCAATTCTTTGATTAAGATGGAAATTAACAACAACCACAACAATGATAAATGAAGTTAATAAAGCAACGAAAAGTATTGTTTTTATATATGTTACCTTTAAAGTATGAAATCTGTTATTTTATAGAATACCTAGTTATTCCATGAAATAACTGATCGTGTCCATTAAAGTGTAAAACTCTCTTGTATTTCATGGTTTAACTAGTTATTTCATAGAATAACGATCTGCAGTCCGTTAAAGTGTAAAATAATCTATATCATATATCTCGCACGACAAATACGTTTATATTCCACCCCCTACTGCATTTATGAATTATTCCAAGTCATTGGGAGATTGAATTAAAACCATTAAACTAATGTCGGATAAATCTCATTCTGAAGCCTCTGTGAGGTTTACCGTCCGTACCCCAGTGCCTGAAGTTGACAGAGGAAAAGGTGATGCCAAACCTATTTTAGCTATCTTCATAAAAATAACCGAAAAAGGATTTTTCCCAATTGGGTACAAGAAACGGCAGCATAAAACAATTGTATTCCCGATCCCAGTTCGGTGTCTGAGAACAAAAATCGAAGAAGTACCGGAAGTAGAAATATCGCTCCGATCGGTTGCTACAGCTCAAAGTTTGAGTACTGGTCAGGGATTTAAAAAAAGAATCGTGTAAAACCCAATGTGTCAACAAAAAATGTTTTTGTTTTAGAAATAATGTTTTTGGTAATTCCAAGTGTCATTTTAGTAATCCTTGTAGCAACAAATGATTTTATGGTACGTTTCCATAAATACCATTTATACGCAGCATAAATTAGATGAATTGTTTATTTTACACTTTAACTGTCTCTCATTAGTTAATTTATAGAATACCTAGTTATTTCATAGAATAACTAGTTAAAGTGCAAATTAACAACATATTACTCACTTTAACGGACACGATCAGTTATTTCATGGAATAACTAGGTATTCTATAAAATAACTTCATTGTATACTTTAATGGTAATATATATACTTAAAAAATTTAATTTTATTCAAATTTAAAAGGAAAATTAAGCAAAATTAAAATTGGTCTTGTTAAAAAGTTTTTTTTTTATTTTGAATTATTTTTTTAAAATAATATAAGGACAGACATATCAATCTTAAAATATTATCAATCTTTGTTGTGATATTTATAGCTTGTCTGCCAAGAACTGAACGTGCTATATCGTTTTCATCTTTCTTCAAGGTTTTTTTCTTCCACTCAGACATCTTTGTTCGAAAAACGGTTACTTCAGATCATTTTGTAAATTAATTTTCCAGCCGTAAATTCCGATAAAGATTTGGCTGATTTCATTTTTTTGCCAAAATATAAAGCAAGTACAGCTCTCTAAACCTCGTTAATTTTTATTATCCTGTCTGAGTATGTAAGCATTATAAAGTTTCAGAATGCTTATTATGTAGTAAAAATAAATTTAATAAAAACATATGTCAAAGTTCTTTTATTTGTTGAGCTCAAAATTAAAAACAAACTCTTTAATTAAAATTCGTTTCTTAACAATTATTTAATAAAAAACATTCTTTTTTTATTAAAAAAAATAAAATAAATGGTTAATGCATGCAAATACAATGTATCATGTCAGAACATCATTTTTTGAACGGCCAAGCACCACGTGCTCGTGCGAGTTAAATTACATTTTTATTCATTTTGATTGTTTCAATGAATGAGTCACTTTAGAATTGCAAACGATCCAAAAATACTTTGTCTCGCATTTATTGTTTGCAAAAAATATCACATTTATCCTGTCTATTTCATTTCATATAATCGCGTGCTCAAAATGTCATTTTTCTAGATTTAATTTGCTGTAGTCATTAACTTACTTTTTAAAAATCAGAACTTTTGTAAATGCAATGGTATCGCATTATTAAAAGATGTTTTTTTGAAATGCTCGCGCAGATAACAAAATTTCAATTTTTCGCCTACGAGTTTTTTGTTGACGCCACAAAACAACATCATATTCTGTTATGATAAAAAAAGTATTTTAAGACTAATTACTGAGTATTCAAATTTTTAAAAAATTGTGCATTCATCAAAGCAAAGAAGGAAGCAAAAATATTATTCCGAAACTGAATGTCCAAGCAAAGCGATATTTTATCCAAATTTTAATTCTGACGTAAGTATGCGAATGAATGATTTGATTAAAAGATGAAACTTATTTGAATATCATCATAGCAATAAAAAATAAATTACAAATTTGCACAAAATTGTCTAAAAAATGTCAAAACTGGAGAAATATTATTCGGAATTGGAATTGATACCTTTAAAAAGATGTTTATCTAAATTTTAAAATAGTGTAAGAATAATTTTTATGAGTTAATAGTTTCATCTTTACTTATAATAAAGCACAATGTGTGTGTGTCTGTTGGCGGTGTACAGGCCAGACCGTTCGACTTACAGCTACCAAATTTGGTACATGCATACCTTAGGGGCCGGGAATGTGCACCTCGGGGCCCTTTTTTGAATTTTCAATTAAAATTTTAATTAATTAAAAAATAAGCGAAATTTTGAAGTTTTTTCGCTATAACTTCCGAAAATATTACAGCACAAAATTGATTTTTGCATCATGTTAAAGCACAAAAAATTAGCTTTTCAATGATATTAATGTTTTGACCTATAAATTAAAACTCTATTTTTAATGAATTTTTAAACATTTAATTTAATCGGGTTTTTTTCAACAATAAAATAAAAGTAAACAAAATAAAAATAAAATTTTATCTTCGCGAGGATCTTAAAAAAAATCAGTTTTTAATAAAATGTTGCCATCATATTTTCAGAAGTTCTGATTTAAAAAAGTTGATTACGACCAAAAATAAAACTAAAATATAATTCATATCAAGTGATAATATAAAATGAAATAAATAGGAAATGCGATATTTTTTAAACAATAAATGCAAGAGAAAATTTTTCTTGGTCGTTTATAATATCAAAAGTAATTCAATTAATGAATTAAAATAAATAAAAACACAAAATAAAAATATATTACAGAAGTGCGACAGTTAAAACTGAAAAAGAATTTTTAGAAAAGTACCAAACGATAATCTTCTGAGAGCGATATTAATTATTTAAAAGTAAGAAATCTTAATCGAGCTTGAAGATGACGTCATTTCAAAGAAACGACGAACAAAAAGCAATTGATATTAAGTAGAAGTAAAATATTTTTGCATTCGCGTTGTTTTTTAATTTTTAAAACACTAAGACATGTTTTAAATAGTTACTTTTACTCATGTGAAGAAGATATATTGCGCAAATCAAAGAATTCGCCTTCGTGATTGTAATTTATCTCCGCATTTTAATGAATCATGCGAAATAAAAACGCACCTGCTTTCAACGAAGCATACGTTATATTAAAGCTATACTGGTAAAAGCAGGTCAGCTATTTGAAAACGCATCTTTCAAACAAGCATACGTAATAATTAACAATGCAAAATTTGTAAAAGCATATAAACACATTTTTTACCCGCATACTTCGGAGACATCAAAACTTCCTAACCAAAGCAATATCATGTTCTCACATGAGAACAAATAAATCAGCTTTCATTCCAAATTAAACATATAAAAATGTCATTTTCGGCTCGTGTCTACATAAAATGAAACAAATATGAAACATGATATTTGTGGAAAATAAATAGATGAAAACGTTTTCTATAATATTTTACTATACATATATTACTAATCCAATTAAACAGTTTTATTTAAGGCAAATATGGCTTAACATCTACAAGTCATCATCTGTAATAGGAGCCCAACATATAATATCTTAATTTTTTTGGGGGGGAGAGATATAAATCTCTTACCAAATGGTCTAAGTGAAATATATAATTAGTAGATTGAGGAGAAAAATGCTGATGAATTACGACTTTTAAATTTTTACATATATCATCAGCTCTGTGAATTATGTTTAACAAAATATTCTAGAGACAATAATTCCTTAAAATAAAAAAGTGGTACTCCAATAAACTAAATCAATCATCAATGCTGATCGATCTATGAAAATTTCAATATAACTATTCGATAAAAACTGGCGATTTTAGATCACTTTATCAAGATCTCAAAGAAGCCAATCGGGGTTACTCTAGAATAATTGGTCTAGACTATGAAAATGATGATTGTTCTAAACTTGCAATATTCAAAACTGAATAAATCAGCCATATTTGATTGCAGAAGATAGAAATGTTTATTTATTGATTTAGAAGTTAAAATATTAAAAATACTTTACAGAATATAAATCTATAAGACCAAAGAAATTTAAACCGTAATTTTTTGAAATATATTTATAAACCGAAAAAAATTTCATTATCGAGAGCATTTATATCCATCTAAAAATAAAACTAAAAACTGAATGTTTCATTTAATCTGTGAAATGTTTGCTGATTAATTCCCTGACATATTATAAATTATAAAAAAATTATAATGTTTCAATTTCTGTAGTGTACATAAAACTTCAATGTCGGACTACTCTGCTTTCAGTTTTTAATTTTATTTAAAGACAAGGTCAGATTAAGTAAAGAGGTCTTTACATTAATTGAAGTTTCATCATTTCCACTTTAAATTAAAACTGAATTTTACGTGCACTGATAGAAAATAAGAGAGAAATGCGGAGTTCAAAGATCAAGACTGCTACATAATAATATAAGTGAATTATATGACTATCGAAATTTGAAGCTTAAAAATATTTTGCTGAAAAACTTTTTATGAGACCAAGTTATATAAAATTGATCGAACCCTTTAATCGGCATTAATACTGGCGAACCAACTGGTCGCCAAAGGCGGCTAGTAATATATAAACTGAAAAACATCAAAAACTTCCTTGATTTGTTATTTCATTATAATTTATTGATTTTTGGGGGGGATTTAAAAAATTAGCTATGATTTATTTCTTGTCTTGAAGGGTACTTATATCATATATCATCAATACCGAAAAAAACATTTCATCTATTTTTTTTAAAAAAAAAGTCAACAAACCTTCACCTTTACATGTATATGGATAGATAAAAACCACTTTCTTCTAACTTTCAAAATAAATACATTAAAAAGAGTAAAATGAAATCTGCTATGAATATTTCAATATATCATGTCAGAACATCATTTATTGAACGGTCAAAGCACCACGTGCTCTTGCGAGTTAAATTATATTTTTATTCATTTCATTGAATGAATCTCTTTAGTATTGAAATTGAATGAATCTCTTTAGTATTTTTCTCGCATTGATTGTTAAAAAAAATATCAAATTTCCTTTTTATTTCATTTTATCTAATCGCGTGCTAAAAATGACATTTTTCTAGCTTTTAGTTTCTATAGTCATTAACTTAATAATTTTTAATCGGATATTTTGTAAATGTGATGGCATAAAAGCCGATTTTTGAGATGCTCGTGGAGACAAT
Organism: Argiope argentata; assembly: GCA_026289955.1. Lineage (NCBI taxonomy): Eukaryota > Metazoa > Arthropoda > Arachnida > Araneae > Araneidae > Argiope > Argiope argentata. The sequence continues at coordinate 757,991 of JAOUZG010006867.1, forward strand.
AAAATTTCAATTTTTCGCCTACGTTTTTTTTTTTTATTTCTGCCTACGGATTTTTGTTGACGACACAAACCTCATTTCCAAAAATAACATCATGTTCTGACATGATAAAAAAATGGTCGGAGAAACAAATGCCTCGCACGGAATTGTTAATATTTCCACAAGAACACTCTTTAAGATTGTGCCACAGTTAATTATCACGAAATGTTATTATTTTCCATGTATACGTCCATAGTAGCATGCAACCTGCTGTCCTATAGGAATAAAGAAATGAGTAAGATATATTATTTATTTGCGTTGGGAAAGGATTTCAATTTTCTTCGTTTGTATATACACAAGCTGTTTTATCTCTTCCAAAGAGAGAGGGGGGGATAAAGCTTTCAAACGATCAATGAAGATATTCGAATAACTCTTGGGTAGTGTAGAGATTTTGAGCTGCATATGCCATTAATGATATTATTTTTGTTGTAAAATGTGTATGAGAATGGTTTTCCAATTACGCTCCAATCCTGACGCATAAGAATCTTTTCACTCTATATAATATTGTGAATGATTGAATTTTAGCAAATATCGACTTTCTTAGGTGACAAGTCAATGAAATATCGACGTATTTGCTAAATATTATTAATTGGATCTATACCAACAATGTCAATATTCGACATTAACATGTTGAATAAGACTGAAGTGATTATAAATGTATACATAATATAAAATGACGTCTTCTGAAAGGGTTTGTATGTTGGAACCTACCTCTTACAGCATGACTAAACCAACACCTGAACTAGAACGTGATTGGTTCCGTGGTGTTGCCATTTCCCAAGGATTCAGGACGAAAATTCAAAGAAGGATTCGCCACATTGAAGAAAACAGAGATTTGTTTAGATTTTCAAGAACAATATTCACAAGAGTAGCTCTACAAATCCATGTCTTTATTTTTCTGTTATTTCTGTGTTTGTACATAGCATTTATTTGTATTTTTTGTGTTTTTCTTTTTGATTATTATTTCTTTTCTCATCCCTATTTGTTTTGTAATTTTACAATATTTGTTCAGAAATTCTTCATCTCAAACAAACTATAAGTCTGTTTATGTGAACTAGCATAAGTCTTCAGTTTATCTCCAACAGCTAGCTTAATTAGACAAAGCCACTTCCCATTTAAATTTCAAACAGCTCACTGCCTCCATCTTTCTTTAATTCAAAACTGAAACCCCCTATTATAATTAAATTCTAACCAATAATTGTGTGACGTCTAACAACAGTCACTTTTATTATATCTTCCACTTCATGCTCATTACACTGTTTAAATAACCAGGTGGTTACAGTTTCATGAAGTGGTGTTGTGTGCCTGTTGGAACCTCAAAAACTCGAGATATAGTTGACAGATATTGGAGATATTTATACCATTTTGTAGAGTATTGAATGAGGAAGGATTTAATACATTAAAATCATATCAAAATAAAAAGGGGAGTTTTATAATTGTGATTTTAACTTATCCGCACATGCGCGAATACTACTTATTGCACATGTGCAAATAGCAAGAGCTGTGGTATGCATATGCATTTCTTTGTTTACGTCTGATTTTAAACAGCGATGCAAATCTCGGTATGCAGAAAAGAAATAAATACAACCTCGGCATATTTTTTAATGATCGTGTTGCGTAACATGCCCGTGTCAAATCGCGTGGAGGTTCGATTTGAGTTTAAAGCTAACTTTTCTTATTGGATGCTATGCCACGGGCAACACCGCGTGGGTACTGATACTTCTAAATAAAAGAATTTTTTATGGTTACTATAAAATTATAACTTTTTATCTCCTCGTTTACACAGAAAAAGTGTTATCATCAACAAATTCGAAGGCAAAATTTTGATGAATCACCGGGCTTCCGATCTTTTTGAGTCCTAAAAACACATTTTGGGAGATATGTAGGTCTATTCGTTTTTTTTTCTTCTTCTGTGAACAAAATAATTCGAAACTGCTACTTTTATACAAATTTGAGGACTTCTATCGGAAAGAAATCCATTCACTAGAAAAAAAGTCTTAACCGCCTGCAAAGGGAAGGTAACGTCCCATTAAGAAATAGTGTTTTACAGATAACTCTAACTTATCTAAATCAATGGATGCCCAGTGCCTTCCCATTGACTGTGGAGTCAAATTTGATGGTTGAAGACAAAAAGGTCCCAGAATATTCTAGAATTCTGGTGATTAGTACATTAATACTCTAATTCCTCATGTATTGTAGAAAATTTAATTCTCTGTCACAGAAAATATAAAAGTTGAGCCGCACACATAAGAGGCGTGAGTCAGTAGTGAGTTAATCAATTGAGGCTAGTAAATGAGTGAAATTCTCCGTTGGAACATTTAATTCCAATGAGCTCTCTCTGAATTATTTGTGCTGTTGCGATGCTCAACAGAGAGAATTTGCTCTTGTTATCTACTTATTTCAAGTCTTGTGTTCGTTCCACTTTCGCTACTATATTTGATTTCTTGATTTGATTTTTATAAACATAATATTTTAAAAATTATCCTTTTAAATATACTGATTCCACTTCCATATCATTTTTTTTATTATTAATAAATATTCAAAATTCAATTATAATTTGTTACTTTTTAATGAAAATCGAACTAATTTTATAGGTTCATGAATAATTAATTCACTTGCTTTTATTAATATTAAATAAAGAATTAAAATAGTTGCTTATTTTGAACATTAACGTCGAAGTAAATTTTTACTTTCGATTTTATTTCATAATATGCACACTTTTTAATTTGCGGGCGTAATAATTTGCAGTAAGAGGATTCCATTAAATTAATGCTTTTGTCATCGTTAAACAACAAAAGAAAAGTTAGAAATAAATGATTTATAGATTAATATTTTAATTGCGGGAAAATTTAATGGAAAGAAATCTCTTATTGCGGTTTCTGAATGATTAAGTTATTTAGAAATAATGAAATAGCTAACCAATATGTAATATAATAATTTAATTATGTTTTTAAAATCCTTCAAAAAAGAAAGAAACGGTAAAACAAGTAGATATTATACTTTACTACTAATTTTATTATATTTTCTTAATGCTTATTTATTTAAATTTGTTATATTAGAATTTTAAATTAAGTAAAGAATTGTAAGAGAGAATTATTCTGAAACTTTTAAAGTTTCTTTGAAGAAAGTTTGAAGTTTTTCATTTGACTTATATTCTTATTCAGACTGAAAATTTACTTATAAATAATAGCCGGAGCAATTAGGAATATTTATTTAAAATTTTAGGTGCTTTTAAAATTTTATACAATGAGTTTGAACATTTGGAAAATTAAACGAATTAGCAATTAATGTGGTCGCTTTTTAGCGTACAACCCATTCTGAAAAATGTGAAATTGTTGTTGTTGTTTCTTATGGCACTTTCCATGGACAAGCTAACTGAGGTAGTCAGCGATTTAAGCCTAATCAGCGTCTCTTGTTTTGTAGTAGCGCCAAGAGTACGACTTTTGATACTCACTCAACACATTCACTTGCGCATGTTGTCCATTTTACAAGGGGGTGGGGAGCACATTCACTCACCTCATCTTACGTGTAGAACATTGAAGAACAACCATTGCCGAACCGGGAAGCCCAAATCGCGGGGGAGACGCTCTATCCCTCTGCCAGGATGCCGGTATGGGATTACATAGTTTTTGAATCAGCTGGCCGGAAATGCCAATTATCAAGTGTGGGAATCATGGGACGTTACCGTGGTTAACAGGTGTCTCAAGGCAAGGAAGCTGAATCTTTACCCTTCCAATTCTCAGCTCCTTAGTGAGGTAGAACAGTCAGAAACCGGTTGTCTCTGGATACGGAAACAAATACTAGGTGTATTAAACCTTTTTATCAAACGTTTTGATACTATCAGGACTTTTCTTCCAATATTCCCTCAAGAATGTTTTAATAAAGGTATTAACTTACCTTCTTCTAATAAAATTATGGACAAGTACAGGAATAATATGAGGAATCAAATTTCATTTTCAGAATCTCTCAAATGAGAATTTTGTGTTTCGTTATTTGGTAAAGAAAGTTAAACGGGCATTTTGAGAGGTTTTTTTCGTTCAACGTATTGAAACCAAACTTGTTTTTGTTGTTTCTAATGGCACTTGCCATGGACAATCTCGATGATTCATCTGCAATTTTAAGCCGAAATGAGCGTCTCTTGTTTTGAAGTAGCGTAAACTAGGGCCAAACATACGACTTAGCAACACATTCATAACATTCGCTTACACAGAACCTTTTTGAAGGGAGGCACATTTACGCTTCTTACAAAAAGAACATTGAAAAACAACCATGACCGAACTGGGACTCGAACTCGGGACGCCCATATCACGGGGAAGACACGCTACCCCTGTACCACGACACCGGCGAAACCAAGCTTATACAAATATTTTTTAAAACATAAAAAGCATATATTAAAGATTACTTATCAAAATCCTTCCATTTTTATATTAACACATTTGCATGCACGCGAAAGTACAAATCAATAGATGATCAATAGATTTTTTCTATTTTGTTATTAATTTTGTATACTAATATTCATTTACATCTATAAATTTGTTATAAGGAACACATGATAAATTTCATTTGTCTAGTTTAAATAATCATTGCTATTAATTATTCGACTCAAAGCTCAATTCAAAATCATCGAATTCCGAGCGTAATCATCGTCATTAGTAGGCTCTCAACAAAATTTTATTTTATGTACATACACAAGTAAAATTTATAAAAAAAGAACTTAAGCCACCCTTTTTTTAGGCATTTTCTGCGATGAAGTTAAGCTAAATTTGTATAACGTCAAATAAAGTTCGTACTTCATTCGTTCGACTCATGCCACTTCTTGGAAGGCAAGTTTCCCTAAACTTTTGTCCCATTCCCTTTTCTTAAACTTTTATTTTCTAAAACATTTGCTTTATGGCGCAGAAATCGACTGGTGGCCACTTTTTAAAAGCTTGTAAACTCTCTTTGAACAGAGTTGCTCCATTTCGTTTTATGGGACCACAGGAAGCGTTGATCTACCTCCCGCATCTTTAAAAATCCATTTTTGATTTATGACTTACGTTTATAGACTAGCAATGTTATATATATATTCAACAAAAAGATTTTTAAGATCAGAACCATTCAGTGATAAAATATTACCTTATTATATTCTGCATTTTGCAGTCAGAGCAAGAGTTTTCTCTCAGTATGTACATGCTTATATTACTGTTACAAATAAAGTATAGTAAATTTCAAAAAACTTTGGAACACCTGTCTTTCCATACAGAATCATCTGTCTTTGCAGTACATCATAAAGCCCATTCGACCTTCTTTACCTTTCCCCAAATATACACTTGTGGTGAGAGCTTTATAAGCCAGGTATCATTCCTCAGGCAGAAACGCACTTCTGGTCTAATGGTTACTTTTGTGCAAATATTAATAGTATTTTCCCCCGTATTATTTAAACTTTATTTTAGTGCGTTTGTTTAGAAATATTTGCATATATTCTTTTGTATTTGTATTTTTAATGTTTTATTTTATTTTATCATACTTCTTCAACTGTATTATGTCATCTACTGTGTGTTTCTGCTAGTTTATGAGCAATTTTTGTGTATTTAACTTATGTATTTGATTTCCCACTCTTTTTTCTTTACATTTGTGCGTATGTCTTTATTTTCGAAATTCATTCTTCTGTTAATTGGGAAATGACTTACATCTGTAAGGCTTTTGGTATACTTGTTGGCACACAAAGAGTTTATACGTCGAGAACCAAACAACCCCCCCCCCCCATAAGATTAGTAATTCGATCCTAGAGCAATCCGCACTCGCCAAAATTGTGATTCGCTACCTTGAATAGCTTCCTTCGTATGGCTGTCGTGGCGCCCTCTACTGGGAGCAAAAGTCATCCGGCGCCTTAAATGCATCAGTCAAAGTCATTACCAACTACTTACAAAGACGCTCGACATACGCTTGACACAAATATATCGTTCGTCTCACCATTGTATCACTGGTGGGAGAATATGTGATGAATGCTAGATAAAATCTGTGGTGCTCGAACAATTGCTTTTGTACTGTAGTCATGTTATTCAGCTACAAATCTACAAATTGCAAGTTCAAGCCTTGGGCAATCTGCATCCTCTATACACTCATCTAAAATTATTATCTTTATTAAACTTATTTTTACTAAAAAAATCATTTATAAAGCTTTAACTGCCATTTAATGTAACCATGTCGTAACATTAAAAGATTGATGAAAATGATCAAACTGCATTAAATCCACTATATTTGTACCAGATCAAGGGAAAAGGGAAAATAAACCCATTATCTCACAAGTGTCTATAACCACTTTCAAAAATAACTATTAAAATATTTTTAATTACTGCTTATTGACAATTATTTCTTAGTAGTTCGTTAATATACGATTATCTTATTGATAATTATCTCTTTAATTGTTGCTTACTTATAATTATTTCTTCACATTTCGCCAATATATAATTACCTTATTGATAATTATCTCTTTAACTATTGTTTATTGATGATTATCTCTTAACTGTTCGCTAATATGCAATTATCTAATTGATAATTATATCTGTAATTATTGCTCATTGATAATTATTCCTTAACAATTCGTATTCTTATTGATGTTTTTTTAGGAATGGTGCTTCACGTTTGGTTTCAAATTAACAAATGCTTGTCTCTTTTGTATGAAGTTTTCCTTCAATACATTTGTCTCGCTCGGAATCATCAATATTCACTGCTACATCTTGTTCACAAATAGTTCGTAACTTTCAGTATTTTTCCAAAGATGATGGCGTAAAATTTTCAACTCTTGGCAACAATATCTTAATTCGTTTTATGTAAATTGCCAAATATTTTTAGAATTTCAATTTTGCTTTTTAAAACTCAAATTTTTAAAATTTATTTGCTCTTTTATTTTCATAATTTAATCACAACAGTGGTTTAGGGTGGCCCAAAAAATACCTAGCCATATCCGGTAGAGTAGCTATTTTCATTTAGCCTATCCAGACTGACTTAAGCCAGACAAAAGAACGTGCATTCTAATGAGAAAAAGGATTCCTAGATGTTCCCTTTCAGGTGCAGGGTAAAATTCACAAATCACAATTGTTAACAATGATTGAAAATGATCGATTGGTTTGCTAGTTAAAACTGAAAAGCATTAAATGGTGTATATTTTCATGTGTAAACGGTTTTCTGGCACAGAGGTAGCGCGTCTTATTCGTGTTCTGGGAGTCCCGGTTAGGGCAGGGTTGTTCTTCTGTGTGCTATCTGTGAGATGTGTGAATGTGTCCCCCTGTAAAAAGGGGCTGTGCAAGCAAATGTGGTGAGCGTGTAGCTAAGTCGTACTCTTGGCCCAAGTTGGTGCTACTTCAAAAACAAGAGACGCTCCTTTTCGGATTAAATCTCCTGCTTTAACAGCGGGGGGCTTGTCCATATGCAAGTGCCATACGTAACAACAACAGTTTTACTTATTACTGTTTATAGGGTGTTGGAATATTAATTATACATTAATTCTTGCTTTCGATTTGACAAACTTTGCAAAATAATAATTTTTAATGCTACATTCAAAATTTATTATTTATTTGTTATCATTCTTAATAGCCAAATATTTATATTTGATAGTAAGAAATTATTAGTTTATAACTATGGTTATCTTTTTAGAATAATTTTATTACTTTAGTTATTTCATTATTATAAACGCGGGGGGCTTGGCCAATATTGCAAGTGTCATAAGCAACAACAACATATTTTCATGTACATTGAGGCCAGAAGACCAGTGGATTCGGATAATTTAAAGTGAATTATAATATTAACCTCAATCATATTAAGCGGTCACTCTATCAAGCAAAAAAAACTAGTAAAACCATGAAATGCTGTTACAGAAATCATATTATTTGCCATTGTCCTAATTTCTAGATCCATTACTTTTATTTCACTTCTTTCGTAAAGAATTTTCTAATTTCGTTCTTATAAACAGAACCTTTTAGCATGAAAAGCTCTAAAAGAATATATTCTTTGCTTTTCTTTGTCCTCGGTGATAACCAACGGCACATCGTCCTGCCTTATTAAACAATACATATTATATATCGCGCTTGAATAACAAGTAAAATTCTTCTGAGCAAAATAGAGAAAGTTCTTGGAATACATGAATACTAATGAGCATAAAAATGAAACCTCTTGGCTTAGTAGTAAGAGCGTGGACTCTAGCTCACTTCCGTTTTATTCTTGTACTCACTCAAATTAAATATTCTACCTCATTCTGTTCTTTAATGGTTGTTGCAAATTTCATTCTTTAATGGTTGTGAAAAATTACATGTTTACTGGAGACTTTCCAATGCTGAATAATACTGGAAATAAACGAGAATTGGAACGATGAACTCATCGATTTAGAAGTGAAACAAAAAGTTTAAATGTCTGTACAAAGATATAAATCTCTTTTTGAAGAATGAAATTTATTTTTCTAATAAATTTGTCGAAACCTGAAACGAACTTACCTCTAATTTTATGAATGGAAACCAGATGTTTCAGTATATATCAAAGGGTATATTGTTCCAAAATGTAAGGAGGTCTTGGACGTACAAGTTGGCAAATGACAATATTATGAATGTGTTAATTTTGCCCAAGATCATTCGACACATTTTCATATATCTATTTTATGCTTTTACCATTTGTTTAAAGAAAAATCCAATCTAAAGATTTTTGCATTCCTAATAACCTATATAAGTTCTTCCATTTTAAATATTTTTAAGTTTACCTTTTTTTCTAAGTTGAATTACCTATATTTTAAACTATTGAAATAGTTTTTACTTTCAAATTTATGTAGAATAAAGAAAGTATAGTAATTGTCGGGCCGAGATAGCCTTTTTAGTAGGGCGTTGGTTTCGTGTCCCTTGGGCCGAAACCGCCATCCGAAGATTTTCCGTGCGTGTGGTGGCGGGTGCTCGTTAAATCTCTCGTGATTACAAAGTCCTCCTTGAAGAGATTAATCTCACTGGGGGTACTGGGTCAAAGGTGATCGTTCTCTGCCCTAGAACTGAATTACAATATTTGGATGAATTAATTAGTTGCATGAAGGGGGTCCGCCCGTAAAAAGGATTTGTGACATATTTGACCTAGAAGTCAGAATTTTGTCGTCTGTCTCTCAAGGGTCCATACCTTTAGACGCTTTCCCCCGGGGGGGTCACCTCGTAATTGAAGATGAAAGGCTTCCGGTATGGTGGTTGGATCTCACCAACCCAATGGGTACTCTAATAGGTGGGGGTAGAGTCCACTCATCTATGACGGGACGTTCTTCCTTAGGGAAGGGTTGTACCGTAGCCGGTGATATCCATTAATAATCAACCACAGTCCCCGCTAATTTCTGTTTCGGCAGTCTGGTCATTAAGTTTTGATGGTTAATCCGTGTGCTTTCGTGGCGGGTCGGAGAGTCTATCTATGACTACTCTCAGAATCTACTACACCCCTCCTTCCAGTATTAAAGGGAAACACGAGAACAGCAATAGTAATCGTCAAAAAAATTAGAATTCGACATTTTGACCTATGTCTTCATTTAAAATCTCCCTGAGTTCGAACACATTTTTTGAAAAAATGACCGTCTTTCTGTCTATCTATGACAAAGATTACTCTAAACGATTTGAGCTAGACGTTTGAAGTCTGATATATGGTCTTTAAACCCCTCCGTCCCCTTCCTAGATTTCTATCAACTTTTGAATAAAATGTGATCAGAGGAAATCCGTCCGTCCGGCTGTTCGAAAATGAGTTAACATATATTTTAAACATGTACTTAATACGTTCCACAGAATTAGCATATAAGTGTAGACTCCTGTATTTGAGCTAAATCCGATTATAGCCGCACTGCCTGCCTGATCGTTCAAAAATAAATAAACGTCATAATTTAAAAGCATAATAGCATAAACATATCAAATCTGGTTTGGAAATTTGTAATTACAAGTGCAGTTTCTTATCAAGTTCTTATTTCAATCGGTTCAGAAAAACGCCTCTAAAATATTAATTCGACTTTTGTATACTATTAACGCATGCCAAGAATTAGTCGCCAAACTACTCGCCAATTTAGTAAAAAATGCTAAATTCACGCCAGAAGTTAGTAATTCCTTACTGTTCAACGCCAATACCATATAAGGCTTTCTTTGGCATGGCAAGTTTATTACATAGTATGAGTAAATTTGTAAAATTGTTATACATATTTCCTTTTGGGTTAAAATTGTTTTCATTCCAGATTGTTTAATGCAACTTGTGTTAGGTATATCTTTTAACCTAGCTAAAATACCAATATATCTTTATCAAGACGATTCTGAAACCTTAAGAAACTGGAGAGTCAGAGAGAATGTAAAGCACTGACATATGTTATATTTTTATTTATGTATTTCATCTTTATATTCCAATATTTTAAGTTGTTTGATTGCGTATTTTTTATAAAAAGTATTTTTATTATTATCATTTCAGAACATGATATTGTTTTAGGAATGAGGTTTTGTGGCGTCGACAAAAACCCGTAGGCGAAAAATTGAAATGTTTTTATCTGCATGAGAATTTCAAAAAATCAGCCTTTAATAACGCGTTGCCATCACACTTACAAAAGCTTTGATTAAAAATAATAAGTTGATGACTACAACAAATAAAACCTAGAAAAATGTCATTTTCAGCACTTGATTATATGAAATGAAATAAATAAGGAATGTGATATTTTTTAAACAATCAATGCGAGGCAAAGTTTTCTGGGGTCGTTTGCAATACCAAAGTGACTCATTCAATGAAACATTTAAAATGAGTAAAAATATAATTTAACTTGCACGAGCACGTGGTGCTTGGCCGTTCAAGAAATGATGTTCTGACATGATACATTGAAATATGCATAACAGATTTCATTTTAATCTTTTTTTTATTATTATTTTTTATGCATTGTCTTTGGAAAGTCTTGGAAAGTAAAAAATAGCTTATTAAATGCAAAGATATTTTCAGAAACCCAGTACAGAACACTATTATATATATATAATTATTGCTACAATAGCATTTTAATCACAAACATTTTAATTGATTACTCTTCATTAAAATATTATATGAATTGACTGTTAAATATTTTAAAATTCTTATTTTATGATAAAATTTAACATAAGCTTTCTTTGTTTTGCAGGTTTCATCGAAAGGAGAATCGCATAGCACAAGGCATGCATCCAAAGCGGCGAACGAAATCAAAAACAGCTATAAAAAATTGGTGCCCTGTGAGTCCGTATTCTTATTTAAAAAAATATATAAACTCTGCCATGAAATTATATGAATATTTGGAAATATATATCTGTCTTTTTTTAATTTTCTATACGGATTTATTTTAGTAAATAATAAAGATTATTTTTTATTTTATCCTATGTGCAGCTTTGACATTTTTAGAAAAATCTGGTAATTTAAATTATAAACTATGCAGACGATAAATTCTGGCTTCGTGGTTTAAAAAAATTATGTTTATATTTTATTTTTTTTCCAAATATCATAGATATTTTTATCGATATGAAATATTTATTTTTAAAATGTACCAAATAACGAAACAAATATGTATTAAAGAGGTAAAATTAGTATTAAAAAATTATGATTAGTTATCAAAAGCATTGGTAAGTTTTGCTTATTTCTAAATGAATTTAATATCAAAGGATAACCAATTAATCTTTAAGCACACTTTATTTCAAAACATCAATATGGTTCAAGTTTCTTTTAAAATAAACCCATTGAATTTTAGTTGTACTATACTGAGTTTAGTTGTACTATGACTTCAAAAGGATCGTTTTACACATTTTGAAATGATAATTTAAATTTTTTTGAATGAATGCATGTTTCATACATTTCTCTGCAAATAGTTTATTTATTAATTAATATTGAATTATTATTTATAAAGTCTTTGAGCAATTTTAAATTGCCATTTTCAGTTTGCGTTGTAAATAAATTTGTCTTGGTCTCTTTTTAATTTATCTATTAGGTTCATCAAAGAAACTTCTGCTAAAAACATCTGAATTTTTAATGAAAATCTCGATAGTATGTTTAATACTAGTTACAATATTAGGTTCAATTAGTTTTAAAGAAAACAATACTAAATATTCAATACCAAGCTACGGAAAATTTCAAATGTAAGCAATTTTTCCCAGACACTAAAATTTAACATGTAATTTTTCTACCTTTATGTTTTTACAGCTATGAATATCATGACATTTCTTAAATGACAGTTATTTGGATATTACTACTTCATAATATTTTTTCCATAAATTCTCTCACAGAAATTTACAGATATTTATAATGGATTATAAATGGATATCATAGCAATGGCACTCAATTTCACTTATTTATCGACGAATTTGATGGCTTTAGAAAAAATTAAGGTTCTAGAAAATACAAGATTTATGAAGTTATCTCTGTTAAAATCCATTCTTCAAATAGTCAAAAATTCATACCCTTCTAGAAAATTCTATTCCTTATCATTCCTTAACAAAGCGAATTTTAAAAAATTCTCTAGAATAATGATAGAAAGAGAACTCTCGAACTGCTTCCTGAACGTTATTTCTGTGTTCTATCATTGTGTTGAGAGTATCTATAATTAATATTTTTACCTCGATTGTTCTTTTTCTACCAGTGCTTTGTAGTACTACCAGCACTACTTACCAGATCTTATGGGCGAGAATGTTTATAGAACAACTCGAACAATTAGGATTTTGAATTTTAATAAATCAGCAAACAGCAAAATGGAGGAAATTCGAACCTAACTTCTGTGCATGTATTTAATTTTTAAAAAACCCTATATGGTGAAGTTAAAATCGCTACTAATCAAATATAATTTTTAAAAAAATAGATTTTTTATCATGTCAGAACATGATATTATTTTGGGAATAAGGTAGACAAAAATCTGTAGGTTGAAACTTGAAATTTTATTATCTACCCAAGCATCTCGAAAAATTGGCTTTTAATAACGCGTTGCCATCCCCTTTACAAAAGCTTTGAGTAAAAAAAAATAAGTTAATGACTGCAGTGAATAAAACCTAGAGAAATGTCATTTTGAGCACACGATTATATGAAATGAAATAAATAAGAAATGCGATATTTTTTTAAACAATAAATACGAGACAAAGTTTTTTTATGATCGTTTGCAGTACTAAAGTGACTCATTCAATGAAACTATTAAAAAGAATAAAAATATAATTTAACTCGCACGTGGCGCTTGGCCTTTCAAGAAATAATGTTCTGACATGATAACTGAAGTATGCATAACAGATTTCATGTTAACCTTTCTTAAATTAAATTTGGCAGTTGCTATATTATTTTTAAGAATACCAGTAATTCAGTCTTTTAGAATAATACACAGTATTAAAATATTTTTAACAAACTACATTTCTTGCAAATACGAGCAAATAGTTTGATTGATAGCATCCTAATACATTCACGTAATAAGATATATGAATTTCTTAGACCGGTCTTTAAGTGTTGCGAAATAAGTGTTTTTATGTTTTATATACTCATGCCTGTTATTTTTATTTTTTAGTCGACTACAATCGAGTCGTGCTTGAACCCCTTCCCGGCATTCCTGATTCTGATTACATAAATGCATCTTATATAGACGTAAGTAATTTCTAATCTTAATCTTTTGCTTAAAAATATTAATTTTTGCCCGTGATAAGGAACAGGTGAATTCATTTACTTATAAAAGAATAAGTTTGATATTTTCATTAAATAAGTGAAGATAATTAAATTGAGTTTGAATTTTATTAACTCATGCACCATTTTCTTATTATTTAATTAACCTCTTTAGCCATTTCAATTTAACGGGAAAATTAAAAACTAGAAATAATTATTTCAAGACTATTTCCTGAAAAAAATCAACAGCTGAAGATTTTTCGCAATTATAAAGTCAGAAAATCTTTTCAATTCAATTAAAGAAGCAGTTGAATATTTTAATGATAAAAATATCTTTGAATGGGCAAGATTTAATAAGTCGTTTGCTCTTTTCATAATTAAAAAAAAGGCTTAATACTTTTATGTTATTATCTTTTGCATTTTTATTGATTTAAAAGAGAAAGATATTATTTTATTTCGGAAGAGAATGTTCCAATTTATAATAAAATTTCTGATGCATTTTGGTTTAACTGTATTTGTGATTGAAACAAAAATCAACAATAAAAAAAAAATTTCGTGAAAGTGTATATGTTTAAAACATTAGAAAAATGTATTTCAAGACAATATATATAAAGTACAATATTGATGATGATGATTCAGTTTCACTTTAGATCTTTTATTCTAATGAGCTAAAATTTTAAAACTTAAGCGATTCTGCATCTAGATTGATGGCGTTTGTACTAAAGATACTTTTAGAGTCAAATAAAAGATGAAACTTAACTTTTTGATATTTTAAGAGAATGGATTTTAAATTCACTTTTAGAAGCTTTATAGTTTCTTTACCTTTTAATGTGATATTAAGATCAAATACTTAGTTTCTAAAATATGTAACAATTTTCAATGCAAAATAGCTATGCAAAGAATTTCATTAAATATTCAATCTGCATCTCCCAATGAATTTGAATTCTTTATGTGTGATGGTATGTGGCAATAATTCTAATATATCTATTCAAATAGAAAAGAATAAACTTTTTCAGGTATCAAATGTATCATAAAATGTGCAATTTGAATGCAGTCATTTTGTATTCTTCAATATTTTTATTCCATTTGTATGAATTAATTTTACAGAATTCAGAAATTTCAAGCTAATAATTATTATGTTGGTTATAGAATGAAAAAAAAAATCGAGAGAAATTAAAATAACTCATAATTACGTCCTTTCTTCATTATTATAATATTTTTAAATGGTTATCCTTCTTTTGTAATTAAGACAAATTATTATGTTTCTTCGTTAGTCTTTTTTTTATAAAATCGAATTTTTAATAATCACTAATTTTTAAAAATATTTAGTGAACCTTATTTACGTCTCTACTTCAGTTTGATTCTCTAAGACACAAATTTCATTATATGGTGAATTATATGTGGTAATTTCATTACCATTTATTATTCTTCATAAGAATAATAAATTATTTTTGGAAAATACCATTATATGTTTTTTTAAATATATATGTTGCATAACGGGGAAAAACATTTTTCTTTACATCGTCCAAATGAAAAATGATATTTTTTGAAACCATTTGCGAGAACGCAACTTATTACTAGATAAGTTCTTAATGTCCCATTAAATGTGTGCTTTATCGAATTTTCCTTACCATTATGATAAAAATCATTAAATATCATGTGATATATATTTGAAAAATGATAGATATTTCATCTAATGGTCTGTAAAATGATTTAGTTATACCAAGCGATAATTCTTTAGCAAGATATTAGAAAAGATAAATACATATTCCTATCCTAGTAAGAAAGAATTTAATGCGTTTTTTAAACTTTTTAGCAGCTAACTCCCATTAAAATCTCATTACTAAACACATCAAAGTTTATAATATTAAATTGATTAGGCACGACAATTTTTTACCTTATTATATTGTATAACTAGTCAAAAGCATGTCTGCGGTTGGCTAGTTGTAAAAAATTGAATTCAGTACTACCAACGAACTATCATGTAACCACGCCTCCATTAAACAAACATCCTTCCGAATATATGGCTTAGAAATTTGGTGAAATTAAAGGCTCAAAGTTCATCCTTGTCCTCTGAAAACAGGTCAGAATTACATATGTCCTTCCCAAAATACCATGATTCTCTTCTAATGCTTCTAAACGTGTTCATTTCCGTAACCCTATCGAAATTGGCACAAATATATTCTAAAAAGTTCGAATATATACTTTTGAGAAATTTTACTGAAGCATCTTTTGTGGGGCTAGTAAAATATTTTGTATACCATCTACTAAGAGGAAATATCTATCCAACAAGTCATGCTCATGTCATGTGATGGCTCAGGAACGAAAGGAAAGAAGTGGTTGAAATTTGATTTTTATTTTATACTTGATACTTAGATATGAAACTATTTTGGATTTTCCCATTATACAACAATCTACTCACAGAGATGTCAACACGATAATTTTAGATGTATCAAACTAGATGCATGAATCTCAGTATGTTCACATTAAAATTGTAGATCAGAATTAAATTTCTCCATTATCCAGCAATCTAGTCGCAGAGATATAAATACGTTAACTTTAAATGTATCAAACTATATGCATGAATCTTAGTATTTTCATATTAAAATTGTAGATCAGTATCAAACTTTTCCATTAACCAATGATCTACTCTCAAGGATGTAAACACGATAAATTTAAATGCATCAAACTGGATGCGTGAATCTTAGTATGTTCTCATTAAAGGTGTAGATTAGTATCAAAATTTCCATTATCCAATAATCTACTCACAA
>JAOUZG010006867.1:774409-786396 GCA_026289955.1 Argiope argentata
AATCTTGGTATGTTCATTTTAAAATTGCATATCAGTATTAAATTTTTCCATTATCCAATAATCTACTCGCAGAGATGTAAACGTGATAATTTTAAATGTATCAAACTAGATGCATGAATCTTAGTATGTTCACATTAAAATTGTAGATTAGTATCAAAATTTCCATTATCCAATAATCTACTCAAAAGGATGTAAATGAGATAACTTTAAATGTATCGAACTAGATGTATGAATCTTAGTATGTTCATTTTAAAATTGTATATTAGAATCAAACTTTTCCATTATCCAATAATCAACTCAAAGAGATATAAATACGATAACTTGAATTTTATTCTATTCTATTTTATTAGTATGTTCGCATAAAAAGTGTAGATTAGTATCAAATTTTGAACCAAATGAAGTGGAAGTGATGTTGTTTCAAAATGCTATTTTCTATTTTAATCGGCTATTTTATAGATAGTCTGATTTGCGCAAAATTTATGATAACTACCCTTTTTGATTACTTTTGAATTAGTTTTTTTTACACATGAAGAAAAATTCAACCGAACTTTATTTCTTTTACAGTTAATTTTCGAAGTTAGCACAAATTTAAAGAGCACCTAGAAAAATTATTATAAATTACATTTAAAATATTTAATAAAATGTAATTAAAATAGAAAAAATATGGTGAATATTTGGTATCATTGAAGCAATAATTATTTGAATTTTACAATTTCAAAACTTTCCACAGGGAGATGTTACATGTTAGTTTAAATTTTAATAAGTTTAATTTAAACATTTTTAAATTGTTCCGAGTGGTATGTTTGCGATTTCTAAAGTGTATGTGTGTAAAATTTAGTGGTCCTAGATCTAAAGATATGGCCTAAAGAATATTTCCACATCACATATTTACATATTTTCTTTTATGTTTATAAGAAATAAATACATTGGATGCATGTTTCTATTTCACACATTACCACTTCTGTATCAAATAGAAACGTAAAATCTATTAAATATTTTAGCATTCTTAAAATATCCAAAAAAATTTCAAAATTATGTACTTGACATGGAAAATTATTTTAATTCTTGAAACCTCAATACACATAGTGTTTTTTCAAAAGGTAATGAAAAAAAGTTGTCAAAAATATAATAAACTCAAAAGCATTAGGATATCTATTTTAATTTTTAACTGCCATCAAAAATTTCATACTATTAATGCATATACAAGTTCTGCAAATTTTACTGAGATACCTTCAAAAGTAAAACAAAAGTATTTCTATTAACGACTAGCCACCTTTGGCGAACAGTCGGTTCGCCAGTATTAATGCTCGCTAAAATTTTCATGTAATATTTTATGTAGCTGTGTCTCATAACAGGTTTTTCACCAAAATATTTTCAAACCAAACAAATTTTGATAGTCATATAATTCATTTATAGTATTATTTCCTTCAGCTGTTTAGTTCATTGTAATACTCATCTTTCTCTTTCTATCCGAACAATTATTGCCCCCGAATTGATATTTTACTTAAATGGAGGAGGGAAAGGTCTAAAATTCTACGTTTTTATAGAATAATGAGATTCAAATGTTCATAAATGTAAACACACTAACAAATAAAGACACAATTGGTTTTCAAGAAATGCGAAAGTTTAAAAATAGCTTGGAAAATGCCGCTCACAGAGGAAATAATGGTGAAACACACACACACACTTCTTTTCTTTTCTTTTTTTCTATCCTTTTTTTCTTTACTACTTTTCTTTCTATAAACCCTTTTTTCTCATTGTTATTCTTTTTTTTCTTCCCTGCCCAGTCTTTATTTTAAGCAAGCATAGATTAAATATCCATACAGACTAATAATAAAAGCAGCTATTTTCTTTCTTTTTTAAACATCCCGTTATCTATAAATGAAAACCAACTGACTTCGCGTATTTCTTTCTCTGACTTTCTAAACAAATCATAATTTATTTCTTCCTGTTATCTTACTCAGTTGTGTGGGAAGGAAATGAAGATTTTTGGCGGGAAAGTAAGAAAAGTGTCGTTTTAACTATTTTCCTCGCAGTTTTTTCATTTTTTCTCTCCATAAGAACCATCCTCGTGTCTTAACGAAAATATTTAAAAAAAATTAGCCGAATTGGTCGAGCCGTTCTCTAGTTTTGCGCTTAGCAAACGCATTTCGAGATACATTTTTATTAATATAGATTTTAATTAGCAAATGAAATTTCCTGTAACATTATCCTTTAGTGAATTCATGAATACAGCTTTAATTTTCTTAAAACTTATTCTATAAATATTTTCTGTCTTGTAAATAACTAAAAATAATCAAAAAACAAAAAGAGTTTTCGCGATCGCTAAATTCAATATAACATCTCTTTCTGTTTTTGCATTGCATTATTCTTAAAGAAAATTTCATTTACTAATGTATTCATTACGTTTGTAAATTTTATCGTTATACTCGCAATCCAAAAGGAGTTCTATTTGTCTTTCAATGTATAACAACAACAACAAAACCTTTTAACATAAATCTCTCTCATGGAAATCCTAGTTACTTAATGAAATATAATAAAAAACACAAAACTTAAGCCGAGAAAAGTTTTGAGTAGCGTCTATGCATTGAATATGTATGAACCTTTCAAAATAAAGTTCTTCCAATTTATACTAAAAAGTAAAACCTTATCCTCCTTTAAATTTCGCATAAAAATTTACCCAACAGCTGACACAAAATGGAACGCTACCAAAATAATAAAAAAAAGACTATTAAAATATTTATTCTCCGCGTCAGGCTTAAACTTGAAATCTACGACCGCAACTAGAGCTTACGAACTGAAATTCCAGCCCAAGTTTATTTGAATAAAAAGCGATCTCTTAAATAATCCGAAACTACGAAGTTTTCGCAAGAAATAAAAAAAATCCAGTTATTTTAATCAGAAAGAAAAACCCGGAAAGTCTCTTCTGAGGTTTATTCTTTTTCCATCGGATGTGTCTTGTTATCCGAAAAATAACTAGAATTGTCGTCTGAGACTCGATATCGATTACGCTTTGCACCATCGATTTGCTTCTGTTTGGTAACATCTCACGAAGCGAATCGATTGAGCGGCAGTCTTCCAAAGACGCTTAAAGTTTTTTGTTGCCAAATAAGTTCTACGAAATTCTTGTATTTTTATTTATATTTCTTTTCATTTCAGAGTATTTTGAAGCCCAACGCTTACATAGCTGCTCAAGGTAAGTGTTTTAACTTGAATAGATTTTTAGATATCATAGCTTGTATTTTCTTGTTTGTTTTTAACTAGTACTCTTTTAAGTAGTTTGTGATAATAAACTCGGAAATATTGAACGACAAAATAAAAGTTGAAATTGTTGAGTTCGAATCGATTTAAGAATTTTCACAAAATAAAAAACTTTTAGATGTTGCTTAACAAAGAGTGTCCACTCGATAATTTGTTCTGTATAACAAATATTTTATGAGTATAAATTTGTAAGCGCCAAAGATTATATTTAGAATTTCAATTATTAAAATTTCATCAATCTTAAATTTTTTATTTAATATTGGGCCGCCTTTGGTAACTAGTGTTAAATTATGTATTATTATGAATTATTACAACGTATTCGTATTAATTTTCAGAAGTAGTGGTTGCCAAAAAAGATTTATTAAATATGTTATATAAATTGATCTTAATGTAATAATACGTTGTTACATAAATTTGTTTAAGTTGTTACTTAATAAGTATTAAGGTAAAGTTTAAAAATATATATGCGCAGTTGTTATTGTTGCTAAATATAATATAATTGAAAGTACAATTCTTCGCAATATTATTTTTAAATGGAATAAAATAGCCATTTTAAAAAAATAAACATTTATTGCGGATTTCAACAAAATATACCAACATGTAATTATAAGGACAAATTGGGAAAAGCAGAATTACAATTCCTATTTTGTTTTCACAATTTTATTATCTGTTTTAATTTACATGAAATAGACATAACTTATAAAACCATTTAATTATATCGCTAAAAAGAGCAAAAACAATGAAACAAAAGATAAAAATGAAATTTGCTATGCGTATTTCAATGTATCATGTTGAAAATTGTAGAACATAATTTCTTGAACGGCCAAGCACCCCGTGATCGAGCAAGTTAAATTATATTTTTATTCATTTTAATTGTTTCATTGAATGAGTCACTTTACTATTGCAAATTATCAAAACACTTTGTCTTGCATTTTTTGTTAAAAAATATCACATTTCCTATTTATTTCCTTTCATGTAATCACGTGCTCAAAATGACATTTTTCTAGGTTTTATTTACGGTTGTCATTAACTTATTTTTTTAAAAAAAATCTGAATTTTTGTAAATGCGATTGCAACGTGTTATTAAAAGTTGATTTTTTTTCAGGTGCTCGCACAGATAATAAAATTTCAATTTTTCGCTTTCAAATTTTTTTGGCTCTCATTCCCAAAATAACATCTTGTTCTGACATGATAAAAAGTGTAAAATAATTCATCTAAAAATTCTCGACGTTTTAGTATTCCAATTTTTTTAAAAATATATTCTGTAAAAACTGTTTTTATTACATTTGAGAAACTCTCAGGACAAAAATCTATTATTTTTGTTGTAAGAAAATTTTTCAAAAATTCGCTTTATCTAATCATTCTATTGAGAAATTTATATCGGACTGTTAAAAACCACTGAAAACTCAATGCAAAATTTACAATTTAATTCCTATTACGTCAGAAAACTCATTCGTTCCAAATCCAATTACTCCTTAAAGTGGAAACTTAGACACTTTAAGGCAATTTAAAACATTTCAATTCTATTCTGACATTTATTGTTGCAATTCATTTAAATGCTTATAAATCTACACATTCGAATTCACTGCAGTAGGCCGTGCATCAACTCGAACAGTAATTCATGAGGCTTAGTTTGTTACAGAACTTAATTACGTTGCGGTTACAGATAACCATCTCTTCACTGTCATCCATCTTCAATTACTCTCTCTCTGCAGGAATGAAACTGGCTAATTGTATTTTGAAATATAATGGCAACGCCCACAAGTTCTAAACTAGTAGTATTGTCTGTGGTGGAATTACATAAAAAAGAAATGGTTATTGTTGATTCATCTTATCGCATAAAATACAAAAAAGCTAGTTTTGTACTTTTTTATTTTGTGATTATTTCGTTAGTTTTTAGTTTAAGACAGTAACTTTTGGTAAAAATAGTTAAAATTAATGATGGATTCTTTAAAAAAGATTATCAATTTTTTATTGAAAAATATTACAAAAAATTAAATCGATAAAACTGATCTAATCTGTAGTCATATTAACCATATTAAACCTTAAGATTTGTTTTATTCGTTCCGGTATAATGTCATAATATTGAGTAAAATGTTAGTAAATCTTTACTGCAAACCAACTGATCTAATCTATAGTCATATTAACCATAGTAAACCTTAAGATTTGCTTTGGTCTTTTCGATATAATGTCATCATATTGAGTAAAATGTTAGTAAATCTATAGTGTAAACCGATTAATCTAACATGTAGTCATATCAACTTTATTAACCCTATGATTTGTTATCATGTCAGAAAATGATGTTGTTTGGGGCATGAGGTCTTTGGCGTCAACAAATATCCGTAAGCGAAAAATAAAAAATATATATATTATCTCCACGAGCATCTGAAAAAATTCAGCTTATAACAAAGCGTTGCCATCGCATTTACAAAAGCTATGATTGAAAAAATAAGTTCGTGACTACAGCAAATAAAACCTTAAAAAATGTCATTTTCAGCACTTGGCTATATGAAATGAAATAAATAGGAAATTTGATATTTTTTTAAACAATCAATGTGAGACAAAGTTTTTTCTTTGGATCGTTTGCAATTCTAAAGTGACTCATTCAACGAAACGATTAAATGAGTAAAAATATAATTTAACTCGCACGAGCACGTGGTGCTTGGCCGCTCAAGAAATGGTGTTTTCACATGATACATTGAAATATGCATAGAAGATTTCCTTTTAATATTTTTATCATATGAGAACATAATGTTGTTTCCGTTAAGGGTTTTTGAATAACTGAAGGCAACGAATAATTGAAGCGCTCGAAGTCACGTAAACAACGCATAAAACATAAATGGCACTCTTCATCACCATCTTTTGATAGCATATGTTTCTTTTACCTGCTTTTACCAATGTTATTATTAAGTATGTTTCACCAGTGTTATGATTATCATTTTGTATTATTATTATATACACTTCTTTGACAGGAGATGCGTTTTTAAAAGGCTGACTTAAAACTACGGCATCATAACTGTTATTTCATCTCAAAATCTGTAGAGTTCCAAAACTTTGTTTGCTGGCTAGAAAAATTAAAAATGAAAGTTTACAAAAACTATCATTATATATAGAGAGAGGGGAGTGATGGAAACCAATAAAGAATTCTCGTGACTGTTTTAAACCCGTTTAAATTGGTTGATGACTTAAATTAATTAAGATAAATAATGACTTTAAAATATATTAGTGTTCTCATATGATAACTTGGAATTTACGGTGGAAGATTTTCATTTTCTTTTTATATAATTTTCTATTCTTTTATTTTTATTTTGATGATCTTAGAAGCAGTTTTTGTGAATCAATTAATTTTGTAGAACAAAAATTCATTTGGCGGGAAAAAAACTTAGGTTTTGGCACCCTATCTTATCTTATCTGAACTAAATAATTTTGGTCAAAAAGAAAATTCGATAAATATTGTATAAATTAAGCAGCAGGTTAAAAAAAGTTTTTTAATAATTACTATACTATTCTTATTATACGCTAATTAATACATGAATACTTGTTGTTGAATTGTATTACGCTGAGTGAAACAAAATTCATTGTTTTATTGCACTGTAAGTAGTTTTGTAGAAAAGAAGTTGGTGGAAGAAACATACCCTTTTTGACATATCTAGGGTCCATAAGTTTTTATATGAAACAAAAATTGGAAAAATCTGATCTGTAGTTTATGGCTAGAGGACTGGTTGTTATATCTTCTTGATCGTTTTAAATATATATATTTTCCTTAAGGTGTTATACTATTCTTAGAGAATAACGAGGATTAATCTGCCATGTTTATCTTTTCTCTTTGTATAATAAATGCTTAATTATGTTAATTTTTAATTGTATCGTTTTAGTAAATAGATCGTAACAATAATAAGAATTTAATCTGATTTGAGGTAAAATTTTATTGTTAGATCTTAAATATTTCACGTTGCTTACATTCAAGTTCGATCTGCTTACAGAGCAATAAATTTGAAAAGCGCAACCCAATTTCTCAGAATTTTATTCTTTTTTTTATAATCGGGGAAAGAAATTATTTAATAGGAGCTGCCAATCTTGTTATGTTAAAATGTCTGTAACAATCTTGTATGCATAAAAAAAGTGAAATTATATTTCATTCATACTTAATACTCAATTTTCTCCCTTTCAGGACCCAATGAATTTACGATATCAGATTTCTGGAGAATGGTGTGGGAACAGGAATCCTATGTTATTGTCATGCTGACGAAAGTGTTCGATTTTATCAGGGTAAGAATGACCTTTTGTTCCATATTTTAATGTTATTTCTTGGGGAAAAGAACTTTCCATTGATTTAAAAAAAATTCACATTATTATGAACAGTGTTGTTTTGCTGATCCCCTTGGTCTAGACCCCTAGACCAAGTCCAAAAGTTCGTGCCGCACCAAAAGGTCAAAAACATTCTCGCTCTCATCCGACAATTCCTCTCAGAGGCACGGATACGAGAAATAATATGAGAGGGAGAGGCAACAGCCAAGCAAGGGCAAGTAGAAAATGTCCTGTTAGGACCGCCGAAGACCCGACTTCTAATGTGGCCTGACCTTAGCCTAGCTAGGGCAGATTGGGCAAGTCTTGAGCGGGTGTTCTGCAAAGATGAACCAGGGCGCTCTGTGGAGCACCAATCATGTTAAGGAGGAATCCTCCAAATTGATTTTGCTTTGTCAATAAACATGGAATGGATCTCTGAGACTCTTAAAACAGATGATGGAGGAGTGGAGAGTTTACTACCTTCCACGGAAAGTCGATCAGCGACATCATTGCCATGGATACCGAAATGAGATGGAATCCATTGCAAGAACACAGAACCAACCTGGGACAACGTGGCCAATTTGGCAACAATATCTTGCCCCAATTTATCATAAATGTATGGCCAATCCCTCAAGTATTCAATGGAACTTCTGCTATCAGTCATGAACAGTGTAAAAAGATCTAATTAAAAGATAACTTTTTTCCTGACACAAAGATGTATCTTCAGACTAAGAATAAAAAAAGAAGAAGAAGAAGAAGAAATATGCATTCTAAGAATAATAAAGAATATGCATCCATAATGTTAAATATAAAATTATTTTCATTCGATCCGACTTTTCTTCATTTCATTCTTGAAATGCGCCAATAACTGGCGTTACTGAAATATTGCTTTTTCCATGCATTTCTGCTTTAATTTCTCCTTAGGTTTCATGTCGCCCAAACGGCAGAATGATCTGAATATAAATTAATAATTAATGAATAATCTTAAACAATCAACCGATCCATCGATTAATTGAATTAATTATTTATTTATGAAAAATAATTGAACTACAATAAATGAAAAATCAAGCATTTTTCACATTTTTTAAAATTTTTATTTGTTATGTAAACAATTAATCATCCGAGGCTAAATTTAATAAAGATTAAAATGAAATCTTCTATTCATAATTCAGTTATCTATGCATTTTTTATATTCTTAATTTCTTGAACGGCCAAGCACCACGTGTTCATACAAGTTAAAGTATATTTTTATTCATTTTAATCGTTTCATGGAATGAGTCACTTCCAAAGTCAGTTCCAAAAAACTTTGTCTCGAAATTTATTGTTTCAAAAAACATCCAATTTTCTATTTATTTCCTTTCATATAATCACGTGCTCAAAATGACATTTTTCTTGTTTTTATTTGCGGTAGTCATTCACTTATTTTTTTAAATCAGAGCTTTTGTAAATGCGATGTCAACGCGTTATTAAAACCTGATTTTTTGAGATGCTCGCGCTAATAATAAATTTTTTATATTTCGCTTACGGATTAAAATGTTTATTTTTCGCTTACGGATTTTTGTTGATGCAAGAAAACCTCATTCCCAAAACTATATCATGTCCTGACATGACAAAAATCCGTAGGCGAAAAATAAAAATTTTGTTATCTGCACGAGAATCTAAAAAAAATCAGCTTTTAATAACACGTTGCCATCACATTTACAAAAGCTCTGATTTTAAAAAAAAATTAGTTAATGAATGCAGCAAATAAAACCGAGAAAAATGTCATTTTGAGCACGCGATTATATGAAATGAAATAAATAGGAAGTGTGATATTTTTTTAACAATCAATGCGAGACAAAGTTTTTTTTTGGATCGTTTGCAATGCTGAAGGGACTCATTCGATGAAACGATTAAAATGGATAAAAATATAATATTAACTTGCACAAGCACGTGATGCTTGGTTATTCAAGAAACTATGTTCTGACATGTTATATTGAAACATGCATAGCAGATTTCATTTTAATCTTTTTTTTAAATTTTACTTTATTTACAGAAAAGAAACAAAATCAAAACCGCAGCCTAGCCTTATGAAATACAAAGTAGAATACATTCACTGAATGCCCAAACAATTTAAGAAAAATGGTTGACATTAAAATAATAAAATATAAAATTTCCATTAAATGAAACAACTAATATTTATTATAAAGGTGAGAAAATGACATTGTTTTGGTTTGAGCTTTCTGAAGTCTCAAAATGCGTGGTAACAAATTGGCAATTTATCGCTTTTAAGGCATCAATTTTCCCCTTTCAGGGTTAATAGAAAATAATGCAGAAGGTTGTCACATCTGATAATTTATCGCCAACTAAAATTACAATTTGATTTCCAAATTATTCATACTCAAAATTCTTACGAACTGTCTTAATTTTTTAAAGTTATTAACCAGTTTAAACCGGCTTGAAGCACTCACGAGACTATCAGATTATGCATACAACGATATTTTAAAAAAAAACGTTCCCCCCCCCCCCTCTTAAAATTGGTCAAACTCCAAATCCTGGTTCACCAGCTGTAAAAATTGAAGATGAAAGATTAAAAGAATTATTAGAATATGTATAGAGAGGAAGTGATATTGTTTCAGACCGTTTTTAACTAATTAATGGCTTAAATTAATTAAGAGAAATGATGATTCAAAAATAATAATTTCCTCACTTGGTAACTAGAAATTTGCTACCTTAGATTTCATTTTATGTATTTTTTATTTTTATTTTGTTCTAAAAAAAGGTGTCAAGATTTCACATTGACTTTCAAATTATTGCTTTTTTTTATTCATGATAGTATTAGAGAACATTGACATTGTTTCTTGATGAGTATGCGCAATATTTATCTCAATACTACTTACTTTAT
Organism: Argiope argentata; assembly: GCA_026289955.1. NCBI lineage: Eukaryota > Metazoa > Arthropoda > Arachnida > Araneae > Araneidae > Argiope > Argiope argentata. Next base: position 784,842 of record JAOUZG010006867.1, read on the forward strand.
AGAATATGCTATTACGAACATTCGCATCTCAAAAATTATTTTTTTATATTGAATTTGAAATAACTGTAGCCTTATTTCGAGTTTTTAGAAATAAATTACTTTTATTTCTAATTAAATAATTTAAATATTATTTTAATTAGAAATAAATTACTTTTAGTTTTTCGAAAATAAATACAAAATAATTTCAGAACTCTTAAAAAGCTATTTTTCAAACAAAACATAAAAACAATTTAAGATTCTTTGTCGAAGCAATGATTTGACATTAACTCTAATTTAATATTTTAAAAAATCTTTTATAAAATATTTTCTACCTAGAGCTCTTTATAATAAACTTTAATTCAAAAGGATAAAAATACAATAAAAATAATTCTCATTCGAAAATTTTTAAAGAAAGTAATTTTGTCTGACCATGATGAAGAGTTTTTAAAAGAAATTGTATAAAAATTCTAAGAAACTGTATAAATTTGAGATCATCGAAGGATTATTCAGTCACTTTTACTGAAGAACATAAGGAGCAATAAAAAATTAATTCTGAAATTGTTGATGCAGCAAAATTGAGATTTAATTTTATTGTAATATCAAAATCTAAACCTTTGTGAAATTGAACTTCTTTACATATCTTTTTATCGCTATATAAACATATCAATATATAGGACTAAGAATTATGCCAATAGCGTTGTGAAATAGGGGATAGATTATTTATTAGATAAAGTCAGCGAAAACAAAGAGTTCTAGTATATTTGTCAAATGTTCGACCGCTAGATATAGAATAATAGAAAGAATTTTAGAAAGACCTCTCTGATCCTCAAAAATAAACAAACAAATCTGTGTGTCTCTGTCGTTCTCTGTGTGTTTATGATCACGATAACTCAAACTTGCAACGAAGTAGAAAACTAGAATTTACCATCCATGCAACAAAATTGCAGTAATTTTCGATAAAATTCCACAAACTTGAAGATATGTTTATCCAAAATTTACGTTCTGTTTTGTTCACTCTCCTAAAACATTAAACATAAAGACTATGTTTGCTGAAATATTTTTTAACATGAACAATGCAGTTTTCTTTGAATAAAAATATTGCCTGGGCTTTCATTCTTCAAGTTGTTTGCTTACAAGTTGGTTCACTCGTCCACGAATAAATATAGATCATCTAAATAGCTCTGTGTAACCAATGAGCAAAAAGTCAGATGAGCAACGAAGTGGTAATGCAATTTAAATGGAATGTTTGAATTAAAACGTTCCTAAATGAAAAATATTTAACTGAAATCTTCCGATAATCAAAGAGGACAACTGTTTTTGTTTCTATTTATCCAAACCTTTTTACATTTTCTGGAAATATTTTTTCAAAGATATTCTAATTATTCTCATGTTAGGACAACAATCAGAAAATTTTCATGAAATAACGCGTATTTAACTTTCGTACACTTCGTAACTTAAGTGAACACCAATTAAACTATCATAAGATAAGAAAGATAATAAGATAAGATATAAGTATCTCTATAACATCCTGTGTGTGTGTGTGTGTGTGTGTGTGTGTGTGTGTGTGTGTGTGTGT
>JAOUZG010006867.1:786406-807895 GCA_026289955.1 Argiope argentata
TGTGTGTGTGTGTGTGTGTGTGTGTGTGTGTGTGTGTGTGTGTGTGTAATCACTATTAATTTTGAATTGAAAACAAATAGTGGCCCAAAATCATGGAGAAAACACATATTGACTTTGTCATTTTTTTTATTCCAACGACGCGACACAATAAGCAGAAGAAGGCAAAAAAGGCATTAAAAAAGGAACGAAACATTTATCTCTGGTCTTATATGTTATGGTATTCTCCCAAATCACACGCGTGTAGATTTCCGAGATGAATTCTTAAACGCATTGACTTTATGTTGACCTTCAGACATCGGAAACGCAGGATTCTTCTAAAAGAATTTGATATAAGTGATTTATTATCCATCCGCTGGGCACATGAAGTAATCAATGACACATTACCTATATAATGCTTCATTTGATCTGTTAAATAGAAAAAGGGTAAAGGAACAACAAATAATGGAACATTTTAGAATGAAGTTGCTATGGTATATATATATATATATATATATATATAATATGAGTGAAAGAAAAGAAATGGCGTTTAGAAATTAATATTCCAAATTTACAGTGCTTTAAAAATGTACAATATTGTGTGTGTGTGTGTGTACACTTATTTGCAAAACTTTAGGAACAGGTGTTTATTAGGCCATAACTAATGGAGAAATTAGCTAAGAGATATGAAATTGGCAGCATTTTGTACTTAAACGATGACGGAAGCATAGTTGCGCAAAAATGAACACAATTCATACAGTAGTAATCAAACAAAAAAAGGTTTTATTGAACTTATGGTATCTTCACGCATGATTGTTTGTAAGAATTAAGAACAACGAACAGATGTTCCTTAGTATGAGATATGCCATTCCCTTTCTGAAATGGTTGCTTCGCACCGCCTCTCCATAATGTCCAATCAGATTGTCCAACAGTTCTTCTGATAAGAGAGCCCATTTCTCAATCAGGATCTGTTTCAGTTATTGGATGCTCCCCGGAGAATGCAATCCATCCGTAAGGCATTTCCCCCTAAAGCATCCCACACATGTTCTATGGTATTTAAACCAGTGGAGAATTCTGGCGAATCCATTCGTGGGACGTCTTCCCTTTTCAGTCGCTGTTGAACATCAGCAGTCCAGTGTGGAAGAGCATTGTCATCTTTAAAAACGAGAACTGGTCCAATGACAGCTCGGAACCAACGCATATAGGGAAGGGTCACCTCCTTACGATATCGACATCCGGTTACAGAAACTCTGTCGAAAACGTGGAGTATAATGCATATGCGGTGACTTGGTCTCGTTCCATGGTGTAATGGGATAAAACCGTGTAATGAGCTCTCTCTAAATCAACTGGGATAACGAATCATTTGAAGCACTGAAACGACTCTCATCCACTAAGAAGATACGACTTCACTGATGAGATGTCTAGTTTTTTACTCCTTACCCCTTTTTAAACAGTGTCACCGATGGCCAACTTTTGAAGGGCCAACTAGGAAACCTACTATTAATAAGTTTCTTGAAGACTTTCAAAGAAGTGATCCAAATATACTGAAAACTGAATTCTCATTATTTGAGATAACGAATAAAAGAACAAAAAAATTATATTTGTTATTGGATGTTATGAAAACTATAAAACTAAGTTTAGTAGCTAGTGAACGAGAATTTTCCTTTTCAGGTAATATTGTGTCTAAAATAAGAATAAGACGTTGCCACTATTCAGTGCATATTTTACATATTTTTTACTCCTGTTTTCTTAGCAGAAATTAGAATTAGTTAAAATAATATAATTATTTGAAATTTTTGTTATTTTTTGTCAATAATATATATATGTGATCCTTAATTCTTTTTTATATTTTGATTTTGACTTTGATTTAATTTCGTTTTTTTATTATTTTATATAAATTTATTAAAACATTTCCCCCTTTTCTATTTTTTGACAGAAATTCGAAAATTAACTAAAATCAGTTATGGGGAAATATTGAATTCTGAAACCAGTTTTTTGGAAATATTGAATTCGAAAACAATTTTTGGGGGAAATATTGAATTCGAAAACCAGTTTTTTTTTGGAAATATTGAATTTGAAAACTAGTTTTTTTTTTTTTTTGGAAATATTGAATTCAAAAACAATTTTTTGAGAAATATCGAATTTGAAAACCAGTTTTTTTGGGAAATATTGAATTCTAAAACCAGTTTTTTGGAAATGAATTTGAAAACCAGTTTTTTGGGAATTATTGAATTCGAAAACCAGTTTTTCAAATAGTCGGATTTTGTATAAACGCCAGCTAATTCCTAACCAACTCTTCGTTACAAGAGGAAGTAAACGAAAGAGATGTCGGATGAAAATTCTGGAATTCTGATTATGCTTTACGAAACATCTTTACTGAAACAAAGAACTGTTTTGTGCATCTTTCTGTGCCAAAAAAAGTCCAATTCGTTAACAGGAATCGCGTGCTCGTGCTGCTTGTGTCAGGGCTTTATTGCTTCATTTTTGTTTTAGCCGAGTAAAAACAGTCCACTTCTACCTGCCATTAAACTTGAAGGAGGGAGTCTATATATGTCTAGAGCATTCCTGATTAGAGCTCTGAGCTCTTAGGAACCTTTCCATGTTATCAAGAAACCTCTCTGATACGTGTTCCACGAAAAGACGCGGTAACTACTGGTTGTCCTTATAACCCAGTTCAACTAGGAAAAGTGCTCTGGGTGTACCTAAGGCAGTAATCTGAAGATCCTCTGGAAAAACCTATTTTGGGGGCTGTAAAAGGATAAAAGCGATTATTTTCATTAACTCGAGATTTTTGGTCTTAAGAAAAACGGAGCAGCTCTTTCTATGGGTTTATTGTTGTTGTTTTCTCTCTTCTGATTATTTTTTTTATTTTATTATAATAAATGATGGCGAGAAATACCTGGTTTTGACAGCTGTTGATAAATGATAGCTATAATCAAGCTAGAGAAGAACTTTAATTGAGGTCATTTTTTTTATCAGGCATGGCGTATAAATTATACCTGCAGTGTTGTGATGGTACCATTAATGTTTTTAGTTTTAAGAGATTTATTTAGTTCCTTTTTTTCCTACTATTAGCTCACATTCTTCCTATACATATATATATATAGATAGATATACCTTGTTTAAATTTTCAGTCGTTAATAAAATACTTTTCATCCATCCACTCAAGTTGAAATACATTTTTTTAAACTTGCAGTTGATGCCATTTGATGTTAATACAGTTTTTTCGAATATTATTTCACCCATTTCTTAATAATAAATTGCAAACTAACTTTCTCACCAAATATATTCATTTCTCCGCCACTAAGTAAGTAACGAATTCAGTTTGCTTTTTCTGCACACTAGTGAGGTTAGGCTTAACATGTTTTCGGCCGATTATTTAAAACGATTCTGTTTATTTTCATAATGTTTGATGCATTTAAAATTAAACGTTGTTAATGAATCGATTTTTCCGATTCCTTTTGAAATACTTTCGAATTAAAATAATACGGAATAAAAAAAGTTAGAAATTTCATATCTGTATTGCGTTCTTCAACTGATGTCGAAAATTCGCGCATTTTGAATTGTCACAATTGTTTTTGAATCCTCAATTGACGTTGAAAATTCAACACTAGTTTAATTTTTTAATCAATTATTAATAGCAATTGTAATTGTCAAGCCGAGTTAGTCTGGTTGGTATGTCGTTGGATTCGCATATCTTGCTTTGAGAGTTCGAGCGGCATAAATAGAAAGTAGAATGGAAAATCACCAGGAAATTCGCTTTCTATTTTGCAGCTTAATATTGTGACTATGTCATTTTTATATACGTATTTATATTAATTGTAATTATTTAATAAAAAGTAACTGTAATAAAAAATTTCTTTGTTAACCTAAGTAGTAATTGGATTTAAAAAAAATTGTTTTTTATATTACTTGTTTGTGAGTATGGAAGTTCGACAAGTAATAATAATTCTCTATGCTAGAAAAATCTTGAATATCTCAATTTTGACTGACTGCTCACCGGTCAGAAGGCTTTGAATTTCTGGAGATTTCGATTCCCCGTATTCCGAAGAAAAGGGGGAAAATAGTTTTTTTATTCTCTGCTCCAACCTTAACTTGGCAGTAGTGTATATTCGGTACTTACGTATTATAACCGTCTTCGCCAACGATCGCCAATGGTTTAGTAACTCATTGGCGACGGATTTAAATTTGGCGATAAAGATCAACGAATTACATCATTGCCGGATTGCCATAATTGACGGTTTAGCAACTCATTGGCGAATACTTCACATTTGGCGATAAACTTCGACGGTATAATACGTAAGTACCGTATATTCTATGCAAGCCGCATCTCAGTTATTGTCTGGGGAATTGGGTTACTTTAAAAGTGCAAAGTTACTAGAAATGCAAATCACTGGCGAAACTTTATATCACAAATCAAAATTGGTAGGTGTGGACAAGAAAAGTGCGCCAAATATTTGATCCTGAAAATCAGTTCTAGCCAAAATGGAATCCGTTATGTCAATGTAACGGTTTTATTCATTCGCTTTAGTAACAAAATGCTTAAAAGCCATTGAAAATTTCGAATCGCATTGAAAAGATATCGAATTTTAAACATTATGAGAATTTTTCTAAAATCTTTTCCCCATATTTTTCAATGGTTCGATCGACATCTTCTGAGGCAGCAATGAGTCTAGCTAATATGGGGAAAAAATGATCAAAACGAACGTTATTCCATTCTTAGAAAGTAATGACTCAAAAGCTAGAAAATGGATTCATATTAAGAGACTCCTATTGATATTATCGGCTATAAATATTATATCAGTTTAACTCGACATCTATTAAATTGATAAACACAGAATGTCCATTTAAATATTCTTTAAACTAATCAGAAAGAATCAGATTTTATTACCATATCTTTCCTGATGATATAATTGTATATTTATATGATATTTTATTATTTTATTTAAAAACAAATAAAAAATAAGTGTTAAACAATATGAATATTTTCAAATACAATTATGCTAAAATGAAAATGAACGTTTCCGAAACTCATAGGATGACATAAAAATTTATTAGAGAAACGTCTTATGGTTCTTCCTTTTGTTAAGTGCTCTAATTATATCGATATATAACCATATCGATATTTGGATTCCCAGGTCTGTAATAATTTTCGTTTTTTATTCCTAGGTCATGTGTGTGCAGTACTGGCCCACAGATCTGGATAAGCCAGAAGAATATGGAAATCTGGAGATAACTTTATTGGCCGAGGAGCAGTTGGCGAATTTTTTCATTAGGACTGTGAAAATAAGAAAGGTAATGTGTCCATATTTTTAAGTGAATTGCAATTCCATCATGAGTTTTCTAGCGGTAATTTATCCTTTAAAAATTATCAATATATTGTTGGATATTTTGTAAAAGTTATATTTAAAAAAATGTCTAAAGGTTAAAGGGCCAGTGCCTTTTTACATAGATTAATATAAATTTCTTATATTCAATAACAGATGCTAAATTTTCTTAATTTTAATCGTATCAATTGCGTATATTCATTGTGTTCTGAGTAAAAATGTTAGCCCAACAGACCTGATCAGAAAACTTTCTATAAAGTCATATTTATATTTTCCTATATAAAAAGAATTATCAATTATTACTTAATATTTTGGTTCTTTTCCAATAGCTGGGCGCAAGCGAAAAATCGCTAAAGAAATTTGGCGTAATTCTACATTATTTGGCGATTTTTCGCCTTAAAATTGCTGTAAAAAATTCGGCAAAATTCTAGATTTTTTTGGCGATTTTCCGGTTTAAAATAGCTGTAAAATTTTTGGCTGAATTCTACATTTTTAGCCATTTTTCGCCACTTTAAAATAATTATAAGAAATTAGAAAACATTCTACATTTTTGGCGATTTTTCTCTTTAAAATAGCTGTAAGAAATTTGTTGAATTGTTCATTTTCTGGCGATTTTTTCGCTTTCAAATATATGAAATTTGGCAGAACTCCACATTATTTGGCGAATTTTTGCTTGCACCTGGCTAACGGAAAAGTACCACATTGTATATTCAATTGACTTGAATTCAAAGAAATATACTATTTAACGAAAATTTCTGGAAAGATCTTAAACCTTTTTATTTTATTCCTTATCCCTATTGCGAAAGATAATTTATGTATGAAATAATTTAAGCATGAATAATAATTTATGTATTTATGTATGAAAAAGTATCAATATTCCTAATATTATCTATTTTTAATTTTTATCCCCATTACATCAATGATTAATAAAATGTTTCTATAAAACAAGAGAAGTGTTTAATAAAATATTCGACACTAAGCAAAAAGTATTTCTTTTCATCGAATGCTAATATTAATTAATGTAAAAAAATTTAGCGAGAAGAAACATTTCTGGAGAGAAGAGGAATGGAAATAAAACGAGACAGAGATAGGACATGATTGGAAGCGGGCCAATTTTTGATTTTCTACATAGTAGAACAACAAACTATTAAATTTTGTAATATAATTAGAGTGATGGAATCATCGATTTTTTTTCCTGTTGATTAATTGCATCGGCGAGCGATCTTCAGTTACATTTCTAGTAATTTCGAGATGCTTCAAAAAGTAACTCGAAGCCTTTGTTCAACCTCAATTGGCAATAAATTTTATCAAATTAATTAGCATTAGTTTTTGAGTTGATTCCAATTTAATAGCAAACTGATTCATTATTAAGTGCCCAGTGGCATCTATATTAGATTAAACCAACTTCTAAAAAACTACACGGCAGTTAGTTGAGAGGTAATTCCTTATTTTGAAGGGATGGCAAATGATAAGGACGACACATGACTCGACTAAACCTTTATCAAAGTTTTACGTCTTAGTAATACCAGATATTTTGACCTTCAATACGTTTAATGTACACATAACTAATAAACACAACGGATCTTAGGTGGAAGCTGGTCTTGTAATTGGAATTTCACTTTTAAAGCCAATATTTTGTCTAAGCCCCGACTTAGCCAAGTTGGGACCAGGGGCAAAAACTTCAGTGTGGTCCCCTCAGCTTTACTACTTTAGTAATGAAGAACATTCATTAAAGAAGGAAATGTAAAATAAAATTTAAATTCGATTTGTGGACCCCTACTAATGTGGGGGGCGGGGCAACTGCCCCGTATACCCTTGACTTAGTCAAGCCCTGATTTTGTCATAATATCATATATTATATTGAAATTTTGATAAGGAAAATGGTATTCGAGTACTTTTTTGGACAAACTGCCTGGCGGAAGCGGAAAAACGCCAAATAATGTAGAATTCCGCCAAATTTTTTGCAGTGATTTTAAAGCGAGAAATCGCCAAATAATGCAGAGTTTCTCCAAATTTTTTGGTGATTTTTCGCTGCCCCCCCGGCTAACGGAAAAGCACCGGTATTCGTTTGCTTTTAAGCTCTTAAATATAAATGGCCGTTAAATGCAAATCATCGCCAACGTGGCATTGGCTATCATGGCCTAATCCGAAAATCAGTTATTAAAACCAATGCAAAGTAAGCTGCAATCTCTTACTAAATAAAAAACACAACGATCTTAATGTGTAATGGATTTTGGCAGATTTGAAGTATTCTGAAAATCGACTCGTAAATCTAGGGTTGTAAAAATCAACAAGTATCAGAAAAGTCAATTATCCAGTTTTTGTTTATTTAGAATGATTTTTAATTAAAAAAATTATTATTATTATTTGAAAAACTGAAGGGTGCATTGCAGTTCTGCATCTTCTATAGCCTAACCGCCAAGAGATATTATAACGAATGACTATGAACGAAAGTTCTTACTTCACAGTCGTACATTTATGGGTCACAGTGGTATGGTGGTGTAAAGAAGTCGTAAAACTTATCTCCTTTTGAAGAGACAGATGTTCGAACATTGTTACTTCTGGCTAGCAGTGAGACGATTTTTTTCTTTGCTGCGCATTGTGTTTCTCTCGCTTTGATGTTACCCTCTGAACTTGAAGGGAGTCGTGATAATAGACTACACATGCGGTTTATTGCCCTTTGAAGAAGGAAACTGTGCCAAAGCCCCAGATGATACTATATCTCCTATGGGACCAGCCGTACTTGAATAAGTTCCGACAATGAACAACACATGCGTTTACGGTCCTTTGAAGAAAGCAGTACTGAAACCTCCAGTTTCAACCTCCAAACCAATATTTCTCTGTTGTGAAGGCGTGGAGGAATAGAAGGCGGGGGTAGGGGTGTGGATAAATAGAATATATTCCCACGATTAACTGCCGACCATTGGGAATATTTATGAAGAATTATTGGATGATCGGCATCTCCAGAGCACCAATGCGAACCTGAGAGGCGGTGTTTGACAGAGGTTAAAATGGAAGGTTTTGAAAGGAAGAGGAAAGGAGCTGATCCGAGACGAGCTGAAAGCCGAAAAAAAGAGCTGGACCGTTGAAGAGATGAAGTGATCCTCTTGAGCTACTGCAGTAGTTGGATACGCTAACAGCCTATAGTTTTCCCCTTGTGATAGTAGCGGAACTATTATCCCAGATGTAAATATTTCCCAACATATTAACCTAGAGGGGGTGTTGCTGATTTTTGTTATTGTAAATTAGCTGAAAATAAAACATTTGTGTTTAAACGCAACCCGTTTATTTGATCGACAAGGATCAAGTCATTACAGTGGTGAGGTCTCGTATCGCGAACCGTAGAGTTACAGGTTCGAGACCTTATTCCACCGAGGAACCAAAATTGTGAGAAATTGCCTTCGGGAAACCGTTTCCAAGATCTCAGAACTTTCAGAAACATTAAGCATTTGACCATATCCACCCAAGCCAAACAAACGACCAAATCTTTGGAAGATCAAGTCAAGGATGCTCCAAACCATAAACGTACTTTCTTATAGATCTTTTTAATTACCTTACATCGTATCACATATCAGTGCTTCTCAGTAAGCTGATTCCTTTTATCTCAAGTGACTTTTCTCATTTCCTGGAGAACCGTGGTGGCCTGGTGTTAAGGTTTCGACTTGTGAGCCGTAGGGTTTCAGGTTCCAGACCCGACTCCATTGAAAACCCGTCGTATAAGGAGATATGTTGCTTGTTAAATGTGTCCCAGTCAAACGTCCTCCCGTTGGTGCGGTATGGAGTGGTGGGTGCCAGCTCAGGTGTTTTCCTCGTCATTTAACCACGGTTCGAAATTACGAGGTTCGTTAAAAAATAGTCCTAGTGTTGCTTTACAACGGGACGTTAATATAACTAAACTAAACTTGAGAGAGTTGTGGCACTAGCTTCATAAGCCAGATACAATCTACGATACCGAAGTCGACTTTCGGTGTAGTGGTTATGTTACTCGGCTACAGGCCCTAGCGTCGCTAGTTCGTATAGCGACCTTCAAACTGTACATTGGTGACCTTGACAATGGAACCTCCCGCAACAGTCTTGGCGCCATCTACCCGCAGCAAAATCGTCATACTCACTTCACGTACAGCAAAAATCGTCAGATTCACTTGATACAAACAAGCAAAATCGTCAAAAACTCACTTGACGTAAGCAAGCAAGCAAACAAAATCGTCAACTTCACTTCACGCAAGCAAGCAAAAGCAAAAGTCGTCAGACACACTTGACGCAAGCAAGAAGCAACTCGCTATAACGCGTGACGCTATAAAATCTTTCGTCTCTCCGCCAACTCACTGGTGGGGGCGCTAGTTTCATAAGACAGATAACATCTACGATACCGAAGTTGACTTTTGGTGCAGTGGTTATGTTACTCGGCTACAGGCCCTAGCGTCGCAAGTTCGTATCGCGACCTTCACTCGGTACAGAGTCACTGGAAACATAGTTTAGCAAGATAGGTTCAGTTACGCCATTTTCAAGACATGAGATCATGTCGACGTAATCCTTTGCGCAGAAGATTAGCTTTGGAATTTAAAACTTCATGTCTTTTTCTTTACTTTCTCTTCTTGCTTTTAAAACATGTTTTCAACCAAATTCTCTTTGAATTTTCACTTATAATAGACAAATTCTGAAGCAGCAATGTTCCCACTTCTTTCAATAATCTGATCCATAACGTTCTTGAGATCATCAAAGAAATAGTGTAAATATGAGAAAATACGTTTGAAACCATAGGTATCTGAAAGTTTTAGCATAATATTGTCACTTAGTAGAGGTAAATGTATCGAGGTCAATGGAAATGAACCCACTCAAGATCAAGTCAAGACTTTATTATCTTCTTTAGCTCTTTTAGAAACTATTTATATACATTTTAAAGAACCTTCCAGACTTTGAATGCCCACAGAAAATTAGGAATTTAAATTTACATAATCAACATGGGTTTGTTTAATTAACATAAAGAGAATTGAAACAAGAGTTATTATTATTATTAATTGGCAGCTTGCCACTTGCCAGCCGCTTGTATACGAATCGCTACAATATTAAACCACCCAGGTCTCTTTGTGTGGTGTGGAAGAGGAGGTGCGAGCTCAGGTGGCGTCCTCGTCAGCTGACAGTGGTTCAAAAATATAAGGCCCGTCCTAAAATAGCCCTAGTATTGCTTTACAGCTGGATGTTAATATAACTAAACTGAACTCAGATATTTATGATGCGTTAATTACGCAATTAATTTTGCTCTTCTAATTTTGATTTCACAGGCAGACGAAGAGCGTGAGATCGTACAGCTCCATTACACCAACTGGCCGTCGCACACTTGCCCCTTCCCCAGCGCACTGCTGGAGTTTCGCAGGAGGGTGCAAGTGTACATGATGCGTTATCCGAGCACCGGCCCTGTTGTTGTTCACTGCAGGTAAGACCTTGATTCTGACAAATTTCGATTTAGCATTTACAATTACGTATTTAAGCACGCCGGCTTTCTGGCACAGAGGTAGCGCGTCTTCCTCGTGTTTTGGGAGTCCCGGGTTCGAGTCCCGGTCCGGGCATGGTTGTTTCTTCTGTGTGCTATCTGTGAGATGTGCGAATGTGCCTGTAAAAAGGGGCTGTGCAAGCACATGTGATGAGTGTGTAGCAAATTTGTGTAGAAATTTTTATTTCTGTCTATGACAAATATTTGATGACTAAAATTTATTATATAATTTTTAAATCCTATTTTTAGATTTCTATCAAATTTTGTGTAAAATCTGTTCAGAGGAAGTCCATCTGCCAAAACCAAACAATGGGTTGACTGTCTGTCGGTCTGTACTTTTATAAACTTATAAACACAATAATTGCCGGCTTTCTGGCGCAAAAGTAGTGCGTCTTCCTCGTGTTCTGGGAGTCCCGGTTCGGACATGGTTGTTCTTCTGTGTGCTATCTGTGAGATGTGTGACTGCACCCCCCGTAAAAAGGGGCTGTGCAAGCGAATGTGATGAGTGTGTAGCTAAGTCATATTCTTGGCCCTAATTGGCGCTGCTTCAAAAACAAGAGACGCTCCTTTCGGTTTAAATCTGCTGCTGTATCAGCGGGGGGGGCTTGTCCAAATGGCAAGTTCCATAAGTAACAACAACATATTTAAGTATTCTATTAAGGAGAAGGATTTTCTAAAGGATTCAGAAGTTCGTAAATGCTAAAAAATTAATCTTTCTCAAATGAAACTGATGGAAAGATAGTCTTTGATCTTAAAGTACCGGGTGTCCAAAAAGTTCCCGTGCTCCAAATTTAAAAAGTCATTTCCCATGATTTTTTTTCAAGTATATTAAATTTTGCCATTCGAGTAATGAAACCATGGACATGCTTGAAGCTTTTTTCGGCGATCGACTTACCTCAAAAAATCTTTGACCACCTCGATCCCCTTATCTGACCAGCCCGGACTTTTTTCTGTGGGGATATTTAAAGGACAAAGTTTATGAAGGTGATCCTCAAACAATAGATGATTTGAAAATCGCAATTACCCGAGGGATACAAGAAATTACTCCTACCATGTTAAAACGCGTTACAAAAAACACGCGCAAACGAGTTCTGCTATGTCTCCAAGAAAGGGATGGACATTTTGAACAATTATAATAAATGTAAGTACAGTATTTTTTCCTTAGTTATGTTAAAAGTGCTTTTTTTCATTGGCACAAAAATAATTCTTTTTAAACCTGTTGTTTTCGTAAAATAAACTAACAAATCATCAGTACGGGAACTTTTTGGACACCCTGTATAAAGGTGAAATTAAAATTTATTTTTATTATGAAGTCAGAATTTGCAGGTAGCATTTATAGCAATTGAAACTTCCAAATGGTTCTGCTATTGGTGAAATTACGCCTAACACGAGATAATACAATGTGTAGAATAACATCTTGGAAATATTTAATGCGACGTCTTATATTACGACTAACACATTAATAAATATAACTTTTATTGTTTACTGGTTTTTACCCGCTTCTTCGTAAACGTGGAAATTTTGATGTGTATGTGTCAGAACTGACGGTCTGATCGATATGTAAAATGTTATCAAAACTGTATGCATGCGTGAATTTTCAACACCAGTTGAGGCAATGCAAATGCTTGAATTCTCTACGTGTGTTGGGTAACGTAATACAGATTAGAAATTTTCAATTTCCTTTATTCTGTCTTATTTTATTTCAAAAGTACTTCAGAATGAATCCGAAAAATTGGATTCATTGACGATGTTTAATTTGAAATGCATCAAACACTAAGAAAATAAACAAAATCGTTTTGAAATAATCAGTCAGACACATATTAAGCCTAACTTCTTTATCATCAAGGCTTTTTTAATTAAAATTATGGCTTTTTTTTTCTTTAGAGGAATAATACGAAAACTATTTTTATGCTGTTTTGAACTTTAGATAATGATATCTTGGATAATATTAATTTTATTTTTGTCTGTTTTAAATAATTTTTAAATGCAGATAAGTATATTTTACTATAATACTTTTGATTGTCTTAGTTATTGGATGTATAGTCACAAGTCTTTAATAATGTTAAATACATGTTTTGCTTATTATCAAAGAGGAGAGATCTGGAAGGGCTATGTATCTTCTTGTCTGAGATGACGGGCCTCCGTCAGGCTAAAAAAAACTCGGTACTTACGTATCAGACCGTCCAACTTTATCGCCAAATTTGTAGTATTCGCCAATGAGATGTTAAACCTTCAATTATGACAATTGGCAATGGTGTTATCCGTTGATCTTTATCGTCAAATTTAAATCCGTCGCCAATTAGTTACTATGCCATTGGCGATCATTGCGAAGACGGTATTATATGTAAATACCAAAAACCCATATAACTTTCTTTGAAAAGAAAATTTTGTGGTTTTCTTCCGATTGATGAATGTTTTTTTCTTTCATCAGAGACATGAAAAATTTTACTTTACGTACATCAGTACTCAATGCTGTTGGATATAAAAGTCTTAATAATGTAGGTAATTTGCGGGTAGCGCTAGGCCCGAACTCCCAATCTTATGGTTAGTAGCCGAGTATCATACCGATCAAGCAAAAAGGACCCTTCAGCTCGAAGGATATTAATTGGCTTATATTGAAATCACCAAAATAACACAATCACCTGCATTTTGACGATAAAAGACGGTGCCATCGGTTTTGATCAATTTTACTACAGCAAATCATAGGATTTAAATACTCCTGGTGATTAAGCTTCCTGTTTTGCCATTGAAACAGGATGCATCTAATTCATAAACCTTTTTTTTTAATTTCAGTAATTCATTTCACAAGCTGTTGACTCTTTTTACGAAACTAATCGATCGATAATTTTTTCATGCACTCTATCAATGTCAACATGAACATACTAAAGAAATTTCAGCACAGTTCAGATTTTATTAAATTATATGCAGGCTAAGAAGATTCGGAATAGGCTAAAAGGCCTCTTGATCTTTGGAATGGATACTAGAAAATCACAAAAGTTATATGTGCATCTCATAATGGGGAAATTTGATAAATTGTACCCAAATAGCTGAATTGAATTGCACTATAATCATTGCAATATGCTACAATTATGAATTAGAATACCATATTTTTCTATAAAACAAGTTTATACATTTGTGTTGATGTAGAATTTATAATATTAACTATCATGTCAGAACATAATGTTATTTTGGGAATGAGGTATATGGCGTCAAGAAAAATCCGGAGGCGAAAAATTAAAATTTTACCATCTGCACGAGCATCTCGAAAAAATCAGTTTTTAATGAAGCTCTGCCATTGCATTTACAAAAGCTCTTTTTTTAAAAAAATAAGTTAATGACTACAGCGAATAAAACCTAGAAAAATGTCATTTTGAGCTCGTGATTAGATGAAATGAAATAAATAGAAAATGTAATAT
Organism: Argiope argentata; assembly: GCA_026289955.1. Lineage (NCBI taxonomy): Eukaryota > Metazoa > Arthropoda > Arachnida > Araneae > Araneidae > Argiope > Argiope argentata. Next base: position 800,617 of record JAOUZG010006867.1, read on the forward strand.
TTGTTTTAAACAATCAAAGCGAGACAAAGCTTTTTGGATCGTATGCAATACTAAAGTGACACGTTCAATGAAACCAATTAAAATGAATAAAAATATAATTAAACTCGCACGAGCACGCGGTGCTTCACCTTTCAAGAAATGATGTTCTGACATGATACATTGAAAAATGCGTATCAGATTTCATTTCAATCTTTTTTTATTTATTTAAAAAAAAATTTGTATCGTGAGATATTTCATCGGATATCTGATATTGGGCACAAAGTGCGCCATCTATTTGAAAATACTTAAACAAAATACTTTACTAAAGTTTAAATCTTCACGTTCACATTTACATATGAAACCACCATAGTGATTTCAATGTGAAAAATGATTAACCCTTCGCACTCCGATGGTGCCTCTGAGGCACTATTCATTTATTTATTCATTTTTCAAATTTAATTGTTAAAAACGCCTACATAATGGTTAAGAGACGCAGATTAATTTTTCAAAGAAATTTGACTTGAAAGAATTATGTATATTTATTTTTCATTGCAATAAACAAATCTTTCGGAATGAACAGAATTAAAAACTTGTTTAACCGTTTCAGCGAGGAAGAATTTTCTTGCATATATGCTAAAACGACAAGTGAGGCGTGATAGCTCTTCGCCGCACTCAAAAGGTTACAGACAGTTGCCGGTGAATATGAATAATTCATATTGTCGTAATTGAATCCAAATATTTATAATATGATCGTCAGACCCTATTTTTCATATTTCATATGAGCCTGTGTTAAATTTAAAATAATTCTAATTAAGGAAACAGAACTATCTAATTTAACGATCACTAGTAGTGATTATTATTATTATTATTATTGAAATCAGTATACAACCAGAATAATAAAAAATTTATAGGAAAAAAATTTATCTAAATATTTTGACAACCTTTTAATATTTCGGTCATGTATATTGCAGTTCATCTTGATTTGAACCCTTCTAAAGATAACGACCCTTACTAACAAGAAAACACAACTCAAAATGGTGAACTTTAGCGCCTCACTCGGCTATTATTTTTTCTATATAATAAAAGACAAATTTTTAAACCGAAATAAAGATGCACGAATCAACTTTGATGAATGACAGCCTTTAGGACTAAAAGTTCGAATCTATTTTTTTAATTGCCTCTGATATTCAAGGAAAATATTAAAAGATTTAAGAGAAATCTGCTTTATTTATTTCAATGTATCATGGCACCACGTGCTCGTGCAAGTTAAATTATATTTTTTTCCTTTTAATGGTTTCATCGAATGAGTCACTCTAGTATTGCAAACGATCCAAAAAAACTTTGTCTCGCATTGAATGTTTTAAAAATATCACATTTCCTATTGATTTCATTTCACATAATCACGTGCCCAAAATGACATTTTTCTATGTTTTATTTGCTGGAGTCATTAACCTTTTTTTAATCAGAGCTTTTGTAAATGCGATGGCAACGCGTTGTTAAAAGCTGATTTTTTTGAGGAGATACTCATGCAGAATAATTTTTTTTATTTTTCGCCTACAGATTTTTGTTGACGCCTCAAGCCTCATTGACAAAACAATATCACTTCTGTAGAGGTTTTTTTTTTTTTTTGTATAAATGGCCATTTCATATGTAGGCAAGATTGAAAAATATTTTCATATAAACAATATGCGATTCATATATAAATATTTTCTCCAAAAACACGATTTTTAAAAGAAAAAAACCTGTAAATCGAAGCGAAGATTTCCAGATATTAAATGATTACATTTACAAGGAATTTGAACGTACAATTATTATCCACATCTTTATAAAACCACAATTTTGTCCTTTTCTAGGTAACAACTAACTACTACTACTTCACTGCAATTCAATTAATTTATTAACGTATATCTTACATCTTTACAAAACTCAAAACGTCATCGTACATCAGTGCAAATAATTAAATCAAAGTATGCAGTTTCATTTTCACTTCTGTTAATCGTGCAACATTTGAAATATAATTCTGCTCTAATTAATTCTAATACCTGACTTGACTAAACTGGAATAACTTTCTCTGCTTTACATTAGCATCTTCAAATGCAGAACCTGTTTCCCAACTTTAATTAAATGATGAAATGTCACAATACCAAATAAAAGATAAAATAATAAACGTCTACCCGAAGACACAAGAAGATAAATGTTGAGAAATATGAAAAATATTCCCAATTCCCAATTTTAAAATAATTTTGATAAATGAAAATGAAAGCGACGCGCTCCGAATATATTTCATGTTTTCAGTTTCTGAAATTTCTAAAATCTTATCTTAAGAATTATATGGCGATGAATCATTATTATCATGCCAGAACATGATGCTGATTTCGGGATTAGGGTTTTGGCGTCAACAAAAACCCGAAGGCGAAAAATAAAAAAAATTATTCTGCATGAGTATCTCAAAAAAATCAGCTTTTAACAACGCGTTGCCATCGCATTTACAAAAGCTCTGATTTAAAAAAGGTTAATGACTCCAGCAAATAAAACATAGAAAAATGTCATTTTGGGCACGTGATTATGTGAAATGAAATCAATAGGAAATGTGATATTTTTTCAAACAATCAATGCGAGACAAAGTTTTTTTGGATCGTTTGCAATACTAAAGTGACTCATTCGATGAAACCATTAAAAGGAAAAAAAATATAATTTAACTCGCACGAGCACGTGGTGCTTGGCCGTTCAAGAAATTATATATTGATATGATACATTGAAATATGCATAGCAGATTTCAATTTAATCTTTATTTATTTAGTTATTTATTTTGAATTTTTAGTTTATTTACACATATGTCTTTCCTGAAAAAAGTCGCTATTTTACACACAACAAAAAAAAATTATGAAAGTTCAAAGACACAAGTGATAATAGATAAACTCTAAAATGAGCACTGTATGACATCAGATTATTTAGGATAACATGTTAAACTAAAAACATTTGTGATTTTTTTATTTTTTTTATTTTTTTTAATTCCGAGACTTAAGAATTTTGATAACATTAACCAATTAATAACGAAGCTGAGTAAAATCAACTCTTTTAATGTTAGGCAAAACAAAAAACTAGTATTTATTTCAAGACTATGAATAACTTATTTCAAAAAACAATTAGAAAATTCCTTGAATATCGCAAAGCGAAAATAATTCCTGAACAATTCACTTATATATTATTCATACTCGTATTTTTTTATACTTCATCGCAAGTTTTAAACTAACAAATATTTGTCTCATTCGTTGATGATTTTTCTTTCTTTTATCCCTGTAACATCCATCCTTGCTGGAATCGACAACATTTATTGCTTATTAAAAAATATCTCTATAAATAGAAAAAAGATTCGAAGTATTAAATTACTGCAGATTTCGTTATTATCCGTAAAAGTAAAAAAGTTTTCAAAATCAACTTATAACATTATAATATTCAGCATTACTTATGTTCACTTTTGGATTCTAATATCTAATTTTAAAAATATCGAATAAATATATTTCTAGAATATCCATAATTTTTAACATGCTTAAATGGAGAAGTCTTTTGCATATTTCATACTATTATTAATCACCATCTTTCAACTAATGTCTTTTTTTTTATTCTTAACTCTTAAATTTCTCTTTAAAATCTAATTCTGGAACTTTTTAGGAGATGTTGCTGAATCTTTGCATCCTCAGTTATTGGTATTCTTTCTCTTTCGACAACCGCCATTCGGTGCTTAATTTTATCATTTCTTTTAAATTTTATTTCGAGAACTTTTTGAGGAATTCTTCGAAACTCTATGCATTACCAGATATTAATGATCTGGATCTTTCTAAGTTCTTTTTTCTTAGAATGATTCTTAATATTTCAATTTCTTCGTTAAATTTGATTTCTTTAACAACCACGGGTTTATTGTGTAGTTCCTTTTTGTCATCCTCAAATATTGATGATCTTATTCTCTCAATGACTTCTTTTTCTTTAAGCTTCATTTTTAAAAACTTTTTCTTCATCAATTGGAAGTTTTTTTATGTCGATTGATTAATTGTCTTTCGCTTCGAAATTCAATGAGTGAATTTTAAGGTAGCATATTAATGTTCTCTTCTACCTTAAATCAATTTCTTTTCACTTTTGAAATATTTTCAACAAATATTTCGTGTTCTCAAATACTTCTTATTTTCACCTTCTTTGAATTATTTTTAAGGCCATTTCTAATATTTTTACTACTTTAAATTGTTTTCTTTAATAAATATCTTGAAAGCTATTTTTTGTATTCTCATTTATTGACGATTTTCACTTTCTGATTCCAGTAAATGAACTTTCAGAACATCTCATAATTTTCCCACTTTTTTTAAAATTTCATTTTCTTATTTAGTTCTTTTCTTTCGGTTCCTTTGTATTCCTGAATATTGATGATATTTTGTCTCCAAACCCAAATTTATAACAGTCAGGAATGGTAAAATCCTAGTATACTGTACCCGTTGATTTGGCGACTTTATACCGAGAAGCCGTGACGTCATTTCTGCCACAGACGTTCGTTGGCTGGTTGTCTAAGATATGGTTCCTGTTGAGTTGTTCAGTTTGGTTCAAATTTGGCGACATTCATAAATGCATCGTTTTTTTCTTGGCGACATTTTTCAAAATGGTGCCAAAGACGTACCTTAAACTAGGATTTAACCTAGGAATATTTATTTATCTTCACTTATCATTCATGACTTAAATGTCTTTCAATTATTTTTTCAAAATTCACTGATTTTTTCCTAAAAGACATAAGGTTTCCTATCAGATTATTCATTGATTTCAGAAATAATTAAACATATTTTCATTAAATGGCTGATTTGGAAAAAAAATTTATCAAACATATTTTATTACCATTTAAACTTTCGAGTCGAGTCAAGTTGTTTCCAAATGCAAATCTATAACTAACAGGAAACTTTATTTTTCTTCACTTATCATCTAGCTTTATTTTTCAGATATTTTGCAAAATTCACTGCTTTTATTCCAAAATTCATGGCTTTCTATCAGATTATTCGTTAAGATCAGAAATAATTAAAGATATTTTCAATAAATGACTGATTTATAAAAAAAAATTCAAGCATCTTCTGTTTCCATTTAAACTTTCGAGTAGAGTCAAGTGTTTCCAAATGCAAATCTGTAACCATCAGGAAAATTCATTTATCTTCACTTATCATTTAGCTTTATTTATAAATTATTATGTGCAATGATAAATGAAAAATTCTCTGCTTTTATTCTAAAAGTCATACGCTTTTCTATCAGATTATTCATTTATTTCATAAATAATGAAACATATTTTCAATAACTGATGGATTTCTAAAAGTTTTCATCGAACATCTTCATTTAAATTTTCCAGTTCAGTCATAATCCCCTTTTTCATTTTTCAAAAATTCAAAAAAATTTCAATAAATAGTCAATACATAAGAATTTTTTTATCTTATTCGTTTGACTTTAATGTAAGTTGCCTTCCTCCTTAAATCGCAATGATCAATCAAAAAGATCAATCGTCCCGTCTTTATCTAGATTTTTCCCAAAATTTTCAGTAATATATTCTTTGCTAAGCAAGGTCGAAATTAATTTAACTTGTTATTTTAAAAAATGGAGATAAATCTATCTAAATTTTCTTTTTCAAAAGCCTTGTTATATTCATCTGTCACTCGTATAATTTTTGAAACTTTTTGAAAACTTCATTTTTTCACATCATTAGTCAAATTTTCACCAATTTTGTGTTTGAATTATTTATAATTTATTGATCGTATATAATCTGTAATTGTTTTTGTATGAAATTCATATTATTAATGAAATCTTACAATATCCTAAATATCGATTATCCTTCTTCAGAATTATGTATGAAATTACGTTTTTTATAATACTAAAATGGTACTTACGTATTAGACCATCGACCCCAACGGTTTAGTAACTCATTGGCGACGGATTCAAATTTGGTGATAATTCATCGACGCCAATGAAATCTATAAAATGGTGGACGACAGTTAAGGTTTGAATAATTGTTTAAATAATGGCGGTTTTATGCAATTATTGGCCGTTTAGCAACTCATTGGCGACACCTTCAAATTTGGCGATAAAGATCGACGGGCTAGTACGTAAGTACCACTACACTTTTTTCCAAAGGTTATTTGGGTAAGATTTTTCCAATTAAATTTTTATTTCTTTTTCGAAAGTCTGTATAACTCAATGTGACATTTTAATTATACTGGTTAATGATGCATCAATTATTATCAAGAGATCTTTGAAAATATTATTTTTCTAATTAGAAATTCCCTTAAGTTTCTATTAAACAAGAAGACTTTTACTTCAGTTCAAATTATTTCATTTAAAAGGTTTATTGTTCCCATAAATTTAATCAAATTTTACGAAACTCAATATTTAACTCATATCTCATTTTTATAAATGTGTGACCTTGGCAGTAAAATTTATATTGCAATCCATAATGTAATATCCGATATCCATCTCTCTAAAACTTTTATTTATCTTAAAATCCTCTCTATCGCTAAAGACTCTGAATTTAAAATTCTATTGGCTTTCCTCTCTGAAAAGTTTGGCTCTTTCATTTACGAAGTTAAAAGATTTCCGAAGCTCCAGAAAGCAGAGACTTATCTTCCGCCCCTTTTACGCATCGCCAGTATCTTTTGATTAACTACTGCATTAGCCTATCTAGATACCGATGAAATAAAGATGAGCTAGCATGAAAAATGAAATTTCTTTAGTAGTTTTAAGAGTTATCTATCGAGTTGTTTCTTCAAGGATTCAACAGATTCTGAAGTAGTTTTTTTTTTCTTATTCCAACTTTTTATGTTTGCAAATTTGTTGATATTGCATTTAATGATATATATTATAAGAAAGTCAATCATAAAATATAACCGAGATGGGTACATAAATATGTTGAATTAATGGTTATAAGCTGGAAATAGCATCATTAAATCTTATCTTTCTGAATTTATGGTATTTACGTATTATACCGTCCAACTTTATCGCCAAATTTGAAGTCGGCTTCAATGAATTGCCAATGAGTTGCTAAACCGCCAATTATGGCAATCCGGCAATAGTGTAATCCGTTGCTCTTTATCGCCAAATTTAAATCTGTCGACAATAAGTTACTAAACTGTTGGCGAAGATGGTATTATACGTAAGAATCGAATTTTTTTACTTTCTTGCTTACGTAGTGTAGAGAAAGTATCATAATATCAAAAAATTTGAATGCAAGATTTTGACGAATCTCCTCCTTGAGTTCGAAAAACATATTTTTGTTATATATATATAT
>JAOUZG010006867.1:818209-828862 GCA_026289955.1 Argiope argentata
AGGGTGACACCTGAAATGGCAAAATTCAAACCTTCTCGTTACACCAAGGGGGAAACTCAACATATGATGTCAGATTTAACATGAACGAGGCTCACATGCGAATCATATATTTATTGAAATCGAATTATGGACATGGAATCTTCCATCCCTAAGGCGATTCTTATCATAAATCCTAGTGGCTATTAAATATTTGCAAATCTGATAGATATTAGAACATTCACTTTTCAGACTGTCCAAAGAGGAGAATACAAATAAGAACCATTCTCATGGTTCCATCATATTCCAACATCAACTCCTTGGATTTCTTCATTTGGGGACAAAGGAAGTCCTTTAGAGATTTCAATAGTTTTATTTTCAATAGTTTCTAATAAGTCCTTTGATCTAAGAATGCTGATAAGCCTTACCTCTCTTTCAAAGATGAGTGGATTTTCTCCCCTTTCGAACCAATCAGTGACATTTTACATCCCTAATTGAAATGAAAAAGAAAATTATGCATAACCAATTACTGTTAGAGAGATGTCTAGATGAAAACTGTCTTTCTATAACGAATGATGAAGGTACCTCTATTATTTACGCTTACCAAAGGTGGAATGAAAGTACACAAAAGTATTTGGGCGGTCATCATACCCATCATATCAATTATCACCAAAGAAGAATCAGGCCATATCCGAGATATGTTTCCCCAATTTGAACGACAACTAATATAAAAGCATTGGTGCTACTTTTAATTCGGTAAATTTTTGCCGACTTTAACTCATTCAAAAACGTTAATTCTTTTATTTTCAGTAGTTTCGAATGAGTCCTTCGATCTAAGAATGCTGATAAACCTTATCTCTTTTTCAAAGATGAGTGGATTCTCTCCCCTTTCGAAAACCTAAATGAAATTTTGATCATTGAATCCCTAATTGAAATGAAAAAGAAAATTATGCACTACCAATTACTGTTAAAGAGATGTATAGAAGAAAATGGCTTTTTTCATTACAAGGCACTATAACGAATGATGAAGGAGCCTCTAGTATTTACGCTTACCAAAGGGGGAATGGAAGTACACAAAAGTATGTGGGCAGTCATCATACTTTGCTGGAGTAGTCATTTAGGGCATTTTAGCATTGAAAGAGCTTAGTCTTTCAGAGAGATACACAAAATCATACATTATATCCAATCCAAAACATTATATACATTCAAACCAAATATCATGAACAATAATTAAAGCATCGACTTTCGGATAATGGATTTGGGGCAGATGGTAAGATATTTAAGCAAATCGCCTTTCGTTGCATTTTATAGACTTGTAAAATACTTACATCTATTTTCTTGCATTAAAAGGCGTCATTATTATCACGTGAGAACACAATGTTGTTTTGGTTTTAGTTTTCTGAAGCCTCAAAATGTATAGGCAACAAATTGGTGATGTATCGTTTTTGGAATATCAATTTTTTGCTTTTAGGGTCATTAGAAAATAAAGCAGACTTTCGTCACATTTGGCGATTTGTCGCCAACTAAAGTTACAACTTGATTTCCAAATTATTCATTCTCTGAATTTTTAGGAATTGTCTTAGTTAATTAAAGTCATTAAAAAGTTTAAATTTACTGGACACAATCACGATACTATTAGATTGTGTCAATATTTAGAAAAATGATAGATTTTTTTTTTCATTTCAAAATCGGTCGAGCTCCAAAATTTCGTTTTTTTTATCTAAAAAAATTAAAGTTAAAAAAATTATCATTATAGGGATAGATACCAATAGAGAAGTCACGTGGGTGTTTCAAACTGGTTTAAACATGTTAATGACTTAAATGAATCAAGGCAAATAAGGACAAAAAATAATAATGCTCTTAATAATAACTTGAAATTTGCGAAAGTAGATTTTATTTGTTCTATTATTACTATTTTCTGAAAGCATTTCTAATGAAAAAGTATCACTCATAATCTGATGGGTTAGTAAATAGGATTTTTACATAAACATGTAAAATGCACTCTTGAACTAAAAATTCTCTTTGCAATATAGGTACTTTTCCGTTAGCCAAGCTCAAGCGAAATATCGCCAAAGAAATTTGGCGGAATTCTATATTGTTTGGCGATTTCGATTTTTCGATTGCTCTCAGCTAACGGAAAAGTACCATAATGTAACTTACATATAAATGCATTGTAAAGAGAGTCTATTTTGTTTAACATATCCATGTATCAAGATACACATAGTATTTTATTACAATGGAATCTTCCTGGTTTATTCACAATATGTGAATAATAGAAACGTAATTTTCAAGTTTTATTTTAACCAAAATCAAATGCGAACACGATGCTTAGAATTATGTCCTACTAACTGAACAGCGAAATAAACTCAGCTGATCGCTCATTATCAGCATAATTTTACTAGTTGAATAAGCAACTAATTTAAGTGCTGTCTATGTGCGCCATTTTCCGTTTCAGTTATTAAACTGTTCCATTGCTATTTAAAATAATCCTATTTTAAATTGACTGATATGTATGATGCTCCACTGAGTATCATTCCACGTAATATATGCTGCTCAAACATTGGATTAAGCATCAGATTTTGAGTTGCCAACAGGTCAGCTAAAATACAGAAATGGCGAATTTAATATTTCGAGAGACATCGAATTTATTGTACTTCACAACAGTATATTTCACCCTTCAACACTCTAATGAATCGCTACATTTACATCTAAATAGGCTAAATAGGAACTAAATAATTCAGTAATTTAAAATTTGGTGCTTTATTTACTTCATTGCTATTGCTTTTATGAATTTATGATCTCTTAATTCATTCATGGGGTTTTTAAGAATAGAATAGTTTAAATAAAACCCCATTTGATTTATATTTTGAGATCAATGTTTTTAATTTCATATATTATACTTTTTTGTTGCATGCTGGCTTAGTGTCTGGTAAGTACTATTTTTTTTTTTTCAAATCTTTTGTAAATGAGCAACCATTTGTCATTTTTATGAAATATTTTGCACTAGCCGTCTCTGGCGACCAGCTGGTTTGACGGGTAAATTTGTAATGTTGAACATCAACTAAAACTCTTCAGCTTAAAACGGGTTTATGTTAACTACGAATAGTTACTTAAAATTGTGATATATATTCAAGATATGTAATCTAACTTTCTGTTTATTATATATTGCTAGTTCACGTTAGATAACATGTAATAAATGTTATATATTAGATAAGTGTCAGATAGATATTATTATTATGTCATTTATTATCTTTGCTTTATTGATATTAATTCCTGTCTTCAAAATCCTAAATTTCTTGGAATTTTTGGGTCACAAGCGTTCAATATTTGGCCGAAAGTCAGGATTCTTAATTTCCTTCCTTTTTGATCCGATTAATTAAGTATCATGTTAGAATATGACATTGTTTTGGGAATGAGATTTTTGGCGTCAACAATAATCCGTAAGGGAAAAATTGAAATTTTATATTTGTACGAGCATCTTAAAAAATCAGCTTTTAACAACGTGTTGACATCGCACTTACAAAAGCTCCGTTAAAAGAAAGTTAATGACTACAACCAACAAAACCTAGAAAAATGTCACTTTGAGCGCGTGATTATACGGAATGAAATAAAATGGAAATGCGATATTTTTTTTTAACAATCAATGCGAGTCAAAGTTTTTTGGATCGTTGGCAACACTAAAGTGATTCATTCGATGAAACCACTAAAATGAATAAAAATATAATTTAACTTGCACGAGCACGCGGTGCTTGGCCGTTCAAAAAATGATGTTCTGACATGATACATTGAGATATGCGTAGCAGATTTCATTTTAATCTTTAAACAAAATATTTATTTATTTATCATTTGGTCGTTATCTAACGCGTTATTTTTCTTTTATATTCCTCATATTAAATGCTTAACTGATGCCAACATAAATATGTTAATAAAACCAAAGAATAATTCAGAATAATGACTCGGCATATTGAGTACAGAAACAGCATTCCTCAGTATTCAACAATGGAAGAAAAGTAACGATTCGGAATTCTCAGAAATAATGGCACGATTTTAATTTAATTTTATAAAAAGTGAAAAGTCTTGATATAAAAATCTTGTAAAAAATATTTTTGAAGAAGAATTGCATTCTTGGCAGAAAACGGTTGACAAATAAATTGTTACCAAAGAAAGTACAATTTTTGTTGATTTTAAGATGACGTAATAATTTTTTTTATTATTACATCAATAATTTAAATTAATTGTAATAATTTTAATGAAAATTATTACAATATGAAATTCCATAAATTATCGATGAAAAATACAAAAATGTTATCTAATTTTAGAATTATTAGTATTCTTATTCAGTATAATTCTAGGAAAAATTCGTGGACATTTAGAACTTTCAAAATAGAAATTACTCGGCTCCAAGTCATAAAATTTCTCAAATATTTTCATTATTACAAAAGTAGTTGAATCCGTCTAGAAATGTCAACGACCTGACATAAGCCTGTCTTTTTCATTTTTTATAGAAAATTATTTATTACCACAGTGAAATGACATAAAATAGTTTATCCTTTTTTTATAGTTATTTCAAAAGATTTATCGTTACACAATTCATCCTTGAAATCATAATTTTATACCAACAGATTTTTTTAAGAAAATATTTAACAAATTGAAAGAAATATAGAAATAATAATAAAATAGTTCATTTTTTCGGTTCCCTTTTTTAATTGCAGAAAATGTAATTAAAAGAAAGAACCCAAATTAATTTATACTATACACCTTATTTAAAATTATAAATTAAAAACTGATCGTTAGTTAAATATTTTTATTAGAAAAGATTATTATAGCATAATATAATCATGAATATAAGGTTAAAAATAAGCGAATAAAAATAAACATGAGTTATTATATTCTTTTTTTAAATATTTCTCACAGTTAAATATTTCTCACAGTACTGCAGTACATTTTATATATTAATGATAAAATAACATAGAGTGACTCGAATAATTGAGAATTAAAACAAATTGTATAATTTAAAATAAAAATAAAGATTAATAATAGAAAAAATTCTAAACTCAAAAGTTTCAAAAGGATTTTTAAGAAGATTAAAAAGAAATCTGCTATGCGTATTTCAATGTATCATCTCAGAATATAATTTCTTTAACGTCCAAGCACCACGTGCGCGTGCAAGTTAAATTATATTTTTACTCATTTTAATTATTTCATTGAATGAGTCACTTTAGTATTGCCAACGATACAAAAGACTTTGTCTCGCATTTATTGTTTAAAAAAAATTCCATTTCCTATTTATTTCATTTCATATAATCACGTGCTCAAAAGGACATTTTTCTAGGTTTTATTTGCTGTAGTTATTAACTTCTTTTTAATCAGAGCTTTTGTAAATACGATGACAACGCGTAATTAAGAGCTGATTTTTTGAGATGCTCGTGTAGATAATAAAATTTTTATTTTTGGCCTATAGATTTTTGTTGCCGCTACAGACCTCATTTCTAAAGCAACATCATATTCAGACATGATAATAAACATATGCAGAATTTTGCCACTAAAAATTGAAAATACAAAGGATGTTCGCACATTTTTAACTATGCCTAAATACTTTCTAATTGTCTACTACTTTAATCTAATTTTGTGTAATCTTATCTAATACCTTTCCATTGATCATTTTTGTGTGATTAAGTTTTTTCGATAAACTTAAACCAAACTTTTAATTGGAAAATGGCTCGTCTATTATAAACCTATGTTGGTGCAAAGAAATTCGTATTAAGATTATTTCAAAAAGAAAATTCTTATCATGAACTAGCTGAAATTGTTGGTAGAAGGAACACTGGCGTCAAGAAAAATCATTGTAAAATTTAAAATTTGCGGATTAATTGAAATAAAATGTGGAAGAGAAAGGAGAGGTATTCTGAGTGATGTCTCAAAAAAAATTAAGCAAAATCAAGATTGGTCCTAAAGTAAACAAAGAAAAAAATGTTTTAGAAACTTCTCAAATTATAGGCAGAAGTGTAAGAACTGAAATTGTGTGAAATGTAATTAGACAAGGTGGATATAAAAGTTGAGTTGCAAGAGGAAAACCATTCATTAGTTTGTAAAACCATAAAAAGCTATTGGAGTTTGCAAAAACTCACCAATTGAAGATCAATTACTTTTCGAAGAAATTTATATTTAGTGATAAAAATAAATTCATTTTTGACGCGGCCATCGAATTGTGTGAGGAAAACCCAATACCGGTTTGGATTCAAAAAATTTAAAACCTAGAGTTATACATGGTGGTGACTCCGTTATGATTTGGCATTGTATGGTCACATAAACGGTATAAAATTTAGATTTCATACATGGCATTATGAGCCATATGGTTTACTTGGATATTCTTTGCAAAAATTAAAGGAAAGTGCGAAAAACTTGGGTTTGGATGGAAATTTCTTTATCAGGTCAACGATACCAAACACACGACACTTAATGTCAAAATAATGTTTCTTTTTCATTGCAAACAGCATTTACACACACTACCACAGTACTTTGATAGCAATGCCATTGAATATCTATGAGCCACATTCTAAATAATGGTTCAAAAACACAAAATTAGAAATAAATCCTAATTAAAACAAATATTGCAAGAAGAATTGGGTAAAATATCTTCATATACCAGCAAAAAGTTGACCGTATCGGTACCACGACGTTTAGAAGTCATTATAAAAACCAATGGGCATGCAACAAAATATTGATACTTTCTGTTGTTGTTGTTGTTGTGACTAATGGAACTTGCCTTTTTTGGACAAACCTCGCTGATACATCAGCAGATTTTAAGCCGGAGATATAAGTCTCTTGTTTTACAAGTAGCGCCATCTAGGGCCAAGAGTACGACTTGGCTACTTTCTTTGTATGTGATATACAACAAAGAATTCTTCGGTGTATTCTCAATTTTTTCAGGCAAAATTCTGCATATATATTTTTTAATGCTTCTGAAATTTTCAGTTTAGAAGTCTTCCGTTGATTGTTCTTTATTTTTACTTTAAATTAAATCATTCAAACATTATTTTACTTTAAATTTAATCATTAAACGTATAAAGATAAAAACATGTATGCATGTTTTTATTTATGCATGCAAATTATGAAATTATGTATACTAATTAATTCAGAGTAAAAATAATTGAATTAGATAACCCGAATTCTAAATATAAACTGTTAGTTGAGTCAATCAAAAGTTATTTTGTACTCGACTAAAAATAAAAGCATACTTTTTTTATCAGTTTACAAAATTTATTCTTTAAAAATTAATTGTTTAGAAAATCTCTGTTTCAGTTATGTAAATTAATAATAATTTCCTCACAAAAAATGAACTGATTTTGAGTGTGATTTCCATACTAAGAAAGATCATCGAATAATGTACCCAATTAAAAAACAAAATTATGAAAGAAAATTAAAAACTTATTTTAATAGCAATTTTTAGTTACACTTTTTTGTTGTAAACATATTCTTTTTTTATATTATCGTCTGAATGATTAAATAAATCGTAAAAATTAAAAATAAATGTGTGTGTTTTTTAATTTGAATTATTTTGGATTCTAAAAAAAATAATAATTCATTTTTTTTATGTTATCGTCTGCTTGATAAAATAAATCTTAAAAATTAAAAATAAATGGGTTTTTTTATTTGAATTATTTTGGATTCTAAAAACGATAATAATTCTTTTTTATGTTATTGTCTGCAAGATAAACTAAATCTTAAAAATTAAAAATAAATGGATTTTTTTTTATTTTGAATTATTTTGGATTCTAAAAAAATAATTCTTTTTTATGTTATCGTCTGCATGATGAAATAAATCGTAAAAATTAAAAATAAATGAATTTTTTTGAATTTTAATTATTTTGGATTCTAATAAAAATAATAATTCATTTTTTTTATGTTATCGTCTGCTTGATAAAATAAATCGTAAAAATTGAAAATATATGGGTTTTTTTAATTTGAATTATTTTGAATTCTTTAAAAAATAATAATTCTTTTTTTATGTTATCGTCTGCTTGATAAAATAAATCTTAAAAATTAAAAATAAATGGATTTTTTATTTGAATTCTTTTTGATGTTATCGTCTGCATGGTAAAATAAATGTTTTTTTTATTTGAATCATTTTGGATTCTAAAGAAATAATAATTTTTTTTTATGTTATCGTCTGCAAGATAGAATAAATCGTAAAAATTAAAAATAAATGGTTTTTTATTTGAATTATTTTGGATTTTAAAAAAATAATAATTCTTTTTTTATGTTATCGTCTGCAAGAGAAAATAAATGGGTTTTTTTTTAATTTTGAATCATTTTGGATTCTAAAAAAATAATAATTCTTTTTTTTATGTTATAGTCTGCTAGATAAAATAAATCTTAAAAATTAAAAATAAATGGATTTTTTTTAATTTGAATTATTCTGGATTCTAAAAAAATAATAATCGTCTGCTGTAAAACTTATATTTTCCTTTATATCAAGCGATTTTTGAGGATATTGATAATTTTCAAGTTTTAGCACTGTTAAATGTATCATAATTAATGTTAAAATTTTTATTATTTTTGTTGGTGTTTTGTAATTTTAAATGTGGAAAAGCTTATTTTGGTTTTGTTTGTTTAGAAAATTTGCAAGAACTCGTCGAAGCTATCGATCGGCGACTGCGCCGGTGGACACAGACCAGAGAACCGAGACAAAAACAGAGATGTCTCCATCGTGCCACGTGAGTGCTTCTCTCTCTTTAATGGATGTCATTTGTATCTCGAGAGAGGTACACTCATTTGTTCCCTAAAGCACACTTTGAATGGAGTTTCTTTAACTCGAGTTTGAAAGAGACGCTGCGGTGTTTTGTTTTCATGGCAGCCGGAGAAGAAAAAAAGGAAAAGATTTTTGCTCCTCACAAAAAGTAACTGCATTTGTTTAAGAACTTTCGGAACACCCATAAAAAGGGAGGAACATCCATAAAGACCATCGCGTTATTTTTAAAAGTTGAAAAGTTCGTAATGCTACATGGTTGTTTTAAATTGGAATTTAGGTTCATTTTCTTTATTTTTTTTTCTGGATGAAATACAACATCTCCCACATATTAATGCACATATCAGTAAGTTTATATTATTAAAAAGTCAGTTTTATAAGTAAATTTATGTCGTGTGTATAATGCAAAATTTGAAAGATAGGGGCTTCGTCGGCAGTTTTTCTTGTTACTATTTATTTTACATATATGAATCTTGTTTTTCGAATAAAATATTGTTACGTTTTTTAGTGTAGCGCGTTCGGATTGAATGGACTTTACTTGAGGACAGCACAAACAAATTTATTTACAGCTATTCACTGGTATTTACAGGATGGCTCGATAAAGTAAAACTTCAGATAAAAAAACAATCCAGCAGTCAATAGCCACTTGCAGCGTAAATGTAAGCCTTACGCACAATAAACACAGACTGCAAAACAGCTATCGTATAGCACAGTAAATAGTAAATCTCATTCAACTCAATTATACAACAGCAAGCGTATACATAGCTCACTAATAACAAGCGAGAAGAGTAATCCGCTAGTCCAGCAAGATGCTTCTCTTCCAAGAGAGAGGAATTGCCGATTGCGGCAGCCCGTCCCTTACATAACCGGGTGAGCGAGACGCGAAGCTTCGAAAATCACCGCAAGTGATCCAGCGGCTACCAGACTATTCCTTTCTCCAAACCAACCCAGCTGGCGCCAAGTTCTTCGATTCCATCGCCAATCGCTCTTCCTTCCGCATGCTTTCGCTGCGTTCGCCCACTTATAACAGTATTTAGATATGAATCCCATACTGGTTGCAGATCGCATATGAATCTTTTTTCAATTTTACCTGCATAAGAACTGGCCATTTGCATTTTTTTAAAATCATGAATGCACTTAACATATTATTCAACACAATCTGCTTTTTACTACAGCATTTGTTGGCACTAGATGACATTTCCAATATGTAAACAGATAAAAAAAACTATCTAATAATTAGTTACAAAATTTAATGTAAGATCGCATATTTTTAGAAAGGCACTTATACACATTTATTAAAAAAAACAAAATCACATCGATATATAAAACCTGATCCAAATCGGTGAAGCTGCTTCCGTGATACACACAATAAATTTTTTTATATTGTTCAAACCTGTAATGTTATTTCCCAGCACGAATAGTGTCATCGTAAGAAAGACCGTCTTACAATCATCCCTGTTGCGAGCTAAGTGAGAGCCGTGTCAGTAAACTCAAAGCTTGGCGACAAACTTAGCGATTTGGCGACAAAATGGATATTCAGAGAGATTTAACGATTGAGAATTTTAATGTTGCGTATAATAGAGACCGAAGTGAGTCCTAATCAGCCCAGAAAATTCTCGGTCCATCTACGGGAGCTATAAAAGGGAGTTGGAAATCTCAAGTTGAAGAGGGAATTGAAGTGTAGCATAGTAGGAATAGAAGAAAAGTAACGAATCTTCGAGAGGATGGCGAAGCAAAAGCGTTGTATGAAGCTCAAGCGAGTGTGCCGAGTCCTGTTGTTTACTGTGGAAGCAGTATCGTATCGTGTGTGGAGTAACCAGTCGTGTGATAGGGAGTCGGCAACTAAAGCGAGGAGACAAGGAAAACTTCAGCCGTTTGAAGAGACCATAGAGGGAAGCTTCAAGGATATATATATATATATATATATA
>JAOUZG010006867.1:833034-846193 GCA_026289955.1 Argiope argentata
TAGCTACAGAGTGGCCTCTACAGAGGACCATTCAGGATTTCTGGTCGTTGGTGTACGATCATGATTGCAATACAGTCGTCGTTCTTTGCAATCCCCCTGCATCCAGCGTAAGTGGTTATCATTTTTGGAATCGATATATTTTGCTATCATGAAACTTCTGAAATATACTTTAGTACAGCTGATGAAATTTACTTGGGTGTTTTTTTTTTCTTATCAAAAATCATTTGCAAGCCAAATATATGTATGTAAGTTAGTCTGGATGCATTTAAGTGTTTTCGTAAATTCTGTTAATGAGATGAATTTTGGTACTTACGTATTAGCCCGTCTTCGCCAACGATCCTCAACAGTTTAGTGACTCATTGGCGACGGATTTAAATTTGGCGATAAAGATTAACGGATTATGCCATTTGCCGGGTCGCCCTAATTGGCGGTTTAGCAACTCATTGGCGACGACTTCAAATTTGGCGATAAACTTCGACGGTCTAATACGTAGGTACTTGAATTTTTTTTATTTAAAAACTGAAAGATGATTCATTGTTTAACAAAATTTTCTACATTTTTGAAATAATCACAGTTTCATACTTTGGAAATTAAAGTTGTTGAAGTATTAAATATCATTATTTTTAATGAATTTAAGATTATTTCATTGGCCATCTGGTCGAAACTCTGCCAATCAATAACGACTTTTGTTCGTGCCAACCGTTGTTTGGCTTTAAATAATGAAGTATAAAGCTTAATGTTTATTATCATCAGAAGAAAGATTTGGGTTTAAAATGTTATAATATCCAAAATAAATTACTAAAAAAGACTAATAAGAGCTGAGAACTGTACAAAAATTTTACCATTGAAATTTTTAGAAGCACACTCATTGGATCAAACAACCTAAAATATTATTTCTTTTCTATATTTATAGCAGTTTTTCAACTGAAAATAGATGCATACATCTGGATGTTTTAAAACTAGATAATGAGTTACAATTAGAATAGATACTTTGAAAATAGAATTCCTATCATTTAGAATCTATAACATAGTGATCATGAGATTACGCTTTAAGAAATTAAAGATAGCGGGAGCGTAATCTTTTTTGCACGCCATTGAAAATATGGCGTATATATGGGGTTGATGCAAGATGAAATCCTCACTTTGGTGGAACCTGAGTTTTTAGACATTGAATGTAGGCAAAAGTATTTCTTTTATTATCAAATTGCATTTCCTAATTGAATGTTCACCTCAAACTGATCCTGCTTTTGGTACAAAATGGGCCTTCAAGATAGAGAAGCATAATTTAAATAATTTGAAATAAATTCAAAAACTTCTGACTATAAAATCTTTTTGTTGAAATATTTGTTCAAAGATATTCTAATTCTTCACATGTGATGACAACAATCATAAAATTATCATGAAATAACGCTTATTTAATTTTCGTATCTGAAAGTGAGCACCCATTAACCTATTATAAACATTTCATAAAAGATAAGATATAAGTACCACTATAACATCCAGTGTGCGTGTTGTATTGTATTTCTGGTACTTGAAATTAATCTAATTTGCTAAATGATTCAGAATTTCAGCTTTCAATAATTCATGTCTATTAAGATGTCTAATCAGAAATAAATAAACCTTTTAGACAGTTTGGGTTAATATTAAGCTCACTTAATGCTCAAACTACCTTTGATTCGAAAGTTGTTAGTTACATTGCACATTTTCCTGGACATATATTGATAGTTTGGCTTAAAAGAAAGGTCTGTTATGAGTGAGATTAAAAATCATTTGAAAATACACATCGCAAAATTCAGTAATTATCTCATTTCTATCAAAACCTGTGTAATAAATATGTATATTCAATTGACCTTCATCTAGCAACATTTTCGATTTTACACTTTTCTTTAACAAATGGTAATTCTTTATCTCTCAAATACATTCATTCTTATTTTCTTTCTTATCTCATTATTTGCTCACCAAGTATCTAGTTTTGTATAAAGCAAATCTCAAACAAGGCCAACTGTTGCGCGCATAAAGACGGTCATGTGATCTCATTGGGACAATGACAAATAGAAAGCCCAGTACCGATTGAAGGTCGCGATACATACCTGCGACGCTAGGGCCAGTAGATGAGTAACATGACCATAATACAAAAGTCGACTTCGGTATCTAAGATGTTATCTGGCTTATGAAGCTAGCGCCACAATACTCCCCCTCCAGTGAGTCGGCGGAGGGACGAACGATTTTTATTGCTCCAAGCGTTATGGCGAGTTGCTGCTTGCTTGCGTCGAGTCGGACAACATTGCTTTGCTTTGCTTGTTTGCTTGCGTGAAGTGGAGTTGGCAGGTTTGTTTGTTTGTTTGCTTGCTTACATCAAGTGAGTCTAACGATTTTTTTTGCTTTGCGTCAAGTGAGTCTGACGATTTTGATGCGGGTAGATGGCGCCATGACTGTTGCGGGAGGTTCGGTATCCTAGCTGTTATCTGGCTTGTAAGTCTAAAGCTACCGTACTCCCCCATGTGAGAGTCGGCGAAGAAGCGAACGATTTTGTATTGCGCCAAGTGTTATGGCGAGTTGCTGCTTGCTCGTCAAGTGGGTCTGATGATTTTGCTGCGGGTAGATGGCGCCACGACTGCTGCGGGAGGTTGCGTTTCCAAGGTCAGCAGTGTACCGAATGAAGGTCGCGATACGAACATGCGACGCTAAGGCCAGTAGCCGAGTAACATGACAATAATGCAAAAGTCGACTTCGGTATCGTTATCTGGCTTATGAAGCTACCACCACAGACCTATTAAGACAGCCAATTATCATATTCCCATTCAGATCACGTAATGATTTTGGGACTTTCCATTGCGTACAATAATTGGCTTCGTCTGAACGTTGCTTACCCAATATCAAAATCTTGCTCCAATAAATTTCAATTACCAATAGACGTCATATAAATTGTTATTTAATAAGTTTCTAAATAGCACAATTTACTACTTCATTCTGTGTCTACTACTCGAATCAGAAATGCATTCACAAATAAATTACGTGTTTATATTTAAAATTAGTTGTTTTGCATTGTGTCCTTTTTTTAACAGACATATCCACCCTTCTGGCCATCAGAAAGAGAGAAGAAGAAGAAGTATGGCCCGGTGTTTACGGTGGAATTGGTTTCTTCTAATCACTACCCAAATATTAAGACGTGGATTTTTAAGATTTTGAAAAGAGTAAGTAATCCTGCTTCTTCATAATTAGGTTTGAAATACTGACAATTTTATGTTGACAATTATCTTCCCTTAAAAAAACAGTATAAATAAATTTTTGTCCATAAATTTATTTCATTTTTTTTTTTTTTTTGCTATATCCATTTTGATAACATTTTATATTTTTAAGGTGACTATGGACCTTTAAAAATGAGCTTTTGAAATTTTCACCTTAGCAATTTGAAATTTTACAGACATTAAGAATAACACTATAGAAGACGACAGTCACAAAATTTTAATGCATTATGATAATTTATTTATGAATTAGGGAGGGTTAATATAATATAATAGCGATAAATAACTCCAGGCACTCCAAATTTGTTCGAAAGCACTCCAATTATTATTATTACTTTCTCAAACCCTTTTGAAACAAAAGTTGGGATTAATATTGAAGTTTGATTAAGAAATATCAAAATTAATCAATGTAATAACTCAACACTACTTAAACTTTTTTTAAAAAAATCTGTAGTTTAGGCCAATTAAAGAATTATTGGCACTCTTCTGGTTACCAGGCATATGAATGTGAAAGTTCATAAACATGGTGGAAATATGATTCCAATGGTTTATTTTACAGTTTACAATCGGCTTCATTAAAAAGTATAATTCATGTTTAGTACTATTCAGCAGGTTTTAATGGCATATTGTATTATTTCGTTGATATATCCAGTTATTACAAATTGACTGTATCGAGCCACTCAGAGCTAAATCTGAATGACTAGATAGCCAAGACTTTATTGATAGGAACTACATTGAATCCTAAAGACTTATCACCGATCATGGTACAGCTCCTCCATTGGTAGGTAAGTCCCGTTATTAGTAGTGGCTACCGACCCTACACCATTTTTGTACCTACCAAGTGACGAGAACCAACCGCTAAATCTAAAGATTCTCATCTTTAGATAAGAGGTGTGCCCTGTGAAATATCTATCATGTCGACTGACTTTTTTTAAATGGTTGACTATACACTTAAATTCGACGAATTTCAAGAAGTCCACTTGTTTTTAATAGAATGTTCACTTTCAAACTGAAGGAATTTGTGCCAATATCTATTCAAACATCTATTCAAAAAATATCTCGGACAACCAAAATGTAGTGAACAAAACTATATCTTGGGCGTAAATTTTGCCAGTTGCAATATTTTGGATTTTATTGGAGGTTATTTGAAGGTTATTATATATTTTTAGTTTTTTTGATAAAGCTTCAAACAATTTTCGATGTAACTGAAGATTAAAAAATGTAGCGCCATCTATCTTGTGTTTGACTACATATAGCACAAGATCGATGGCTTCAAATATTCTTGCCATTCTATTTTAAACATTTTTCAATCCATTGAGATGATGCTATGAAAATAATCTTAGTTTTCCTTCAGTGCATTTATTTCATGCACCTATTTTCTATTTTATCTTGAAGATTGAAAATTAGCAGAAGAAGCTCTTTTTCACGAGTGGCATGCCATTTTAGAAAATATAATGCGAAATGAAAGAAAATACAAGTGAAGAAAATCATAGGAGAAAATACATACTAGGGACGATTTCTACATTCATTTACACTAAACAGTCGGCATTCTCATATAATAATTAAATCTATGTTGGTCAATGAAATATCTACCATAATATATAATATCTATTTTAACGCTATTTGATATTAAACTTTCTTAAAATGTTATTTTTGTGAAGTCTTATACATTTGCTACGACACTATAGTTAAAAAAGAAATAAAAAGAAAGTAAATTTATCTTTAAGAATTAATAGCCATTTCGGAGCTGCTAGTTGAGGATTTTCACAGTAAAAGGAATCAAATACAAATTTCAAAGCTGTTGTTTTTTCTGGAATAATTATTAGGCGAGTTGGAATCACTCAATCGACATTTATATAATGTTACATGGAATAAAACTGCTTTCAGCAATTATCCAAATAAAGTTTATGATTGTTTTTACAGGAAATATTTTTTTAATTTCACCTTAAAATTTCGAGTCATGTATCATAGTAAACTTATAAAAGAAAGAATGTAACACATTTGTTAATTTATGATACTGAATCTAGTGATTTGAAAAATCCTTAAAATAATTGAATAAATTTTTATTCTCATATATTTTAAAAGCTATTAACAAAAACATTCGCTGGTAAAGATTTTCCTTGTCTAAGACTATAATACGTATTTTTTACAGTGTCAAATTGTCAGAACATCAACTTTTTATAAATTATTATAAATAATTTAAATAGCATTACCATATATTTATTTATTTATTATTTATTTCGAAGAAAGATAAAAAAGAAGGAAACATGTAAATTTCTTGTAAAGACTGCTTGTTTTGTTTCCATCAAAACCAAAACAAGCAGTCTTTTTCTAAATGTAAACAAAACTCCCTGTTGCCAACAATCTAATTAAACTTTGCTGTTTCATAACAAATAACTCATTTTAAAACTGTCATTCCTCTTCAGATGTTTACGAACTTGTCTCATGAACTTGGAAGATGTATTTAATTTTAAATTCGAGTAAAATTGTTCTGGTTTATAAAACTATATATATAAAATGGAAGCTTTTTTCAAAAATATAGTTTAAGATCTTTATAAATGCCTATTGCGTAGTTCAATGATGATTCCTCTTCTCAGTTTTGTTTCTTTTCTTCTAGGTCGTGTCTCTGACGGAATTGATGGCCGGCGTGAAGGCCGAACCGAAGACCACCCAGGTCTTCCAGATTACCTGCTGGCCACTGGGGCACAAAGTGCCCACTTCTACCAACGCTGTGGTGGAGCTCATGAACATGGTCGAGCGATGGAGGCAGCGGTCAGCCTACGGACCGGTCATCGTTCTCTCGACGTAAGACCTTGCACGAGAGTTTATCATTAAAAACAGTTTTTAACGCTTTGACTGCCATGGCTATCATATGTGATAGCCAGTGATGTTTGCATTGGGGCACTGGCTATCATATCTGATAGCCATGGTGTTTCAACACTTTAGGCCTTGGTTATCAAAAACGATATCAGTTACATGAAAATCGTATTGGAGTTTGATTGTTGGCCCCCTACGATGTATTAGGTACACCTGATTTGTGCAAACTGATATATGTGCCGATTCTATGAGCCAAGTTTTGTGGAAAATGAAATATTTTTAACTTGCAACAAAAAAAGATGTATACATATATATATACAGAGAGAGAGTATGTGATAAATATATATACTGTATGTTATAATAAATACATATATTTACAGTTTGTGAAAATAAAAATATATAAATACAGTATGTCATTTCCTTTATTTTGGGATGAAGTTACATTCAGTGTTTAGCATTGAAGCAATTACGACACAATTGAGGCTGGTCAGGACAATTGTCACAGTATGTGGAAATTAGCTTCGCTTTTTTACGACTCTCTGTCTTAGAAATGTTGATATAGCATATATGACATTTACGTCGCAACTTTTTACCATTTTCATGGACCCTATTAATTAAGTGGTGCGTTTTTTTAACTTTTTTGCGCATCAAAATCGGGATTATATCCATACCAAGCAGCTGAAAAACCAAGCTCTCCCTAAACTTAAGAATTTTCATTTTTGAGTTTGTTACATGTCGATATACAACCCATGCTTTAACTACTGCAACTCCTAACAATTCTAATCCTAATTTTTTGTATCATTTAACACCTTTTCTTAGTGTTGAGGCATAAGCACCCATCTGATCCCTCATTGAAGAATTCGCACTAACTTTCGTGGGGTGCTTTGGCTATTATTTTTGATAGCCAGGATGAAAATCTTCCCGTGTCTTGCAAAATGAGTCAGATTGAAAAATATTGCTTTTATATGTAGTTTAATGTTGAAAAAAATACAAATTACATTAAAAAAATTGACCCCTTGTTGAACATTTGCAATTTTGGTTTGGCAGTCAAAGTGTTAAACACTTACATATAAAGTAAATTTTTTTAATATTAATTGTTCCAATTATTATGTGGAAACATGATGTTGTTTTGATTTGAAGTTTTTGAAGCCTCAAAATGTGTACGCAACAAAATGGCGATTTATCGCATTTGAGGCATCAATTTTTCACTTTTAGGGTTATTAGAAAATAATGCAGAGGGTTGTCACATTTGGCAATTTATCGCCAAAAAATCATTTAAAAATAGAAATTTAATGTGTAATTCAAAATTTTAAGTCAATGGCACAGTTAGTATATTTTTTTGTTGTTAAAAGATTTTTATCATGTGAGAGTATAATGTTGTATTGGTTTGAGGATTTTGAAGCCATAAAAATGAATGGACAGAAAATTGGCTATTTAACGCTTTTAGGGTTATTAGAAATGGTTAAGAGGCTTGTCACATTTGGCGACTTATCACCACCAAAAAGTTACAACTTATTACACATGTCCGCCACATATCCGATTCTCGATATATCGATGCATACTTATTCTGATAGTCACATGATTGTTTCAAACCTGTTTAAATTTGCATTTAATTTAATTAAGACAAATAATGCCTTAAAAATAATTATGCTCTCGCATGATAACATAAAACTTTAAGATAGCTAATTTCACTTTTTAAATTTTAATTTATAATAGCTTATAGTAAATATCATGAAATTTGTAATCAGTCTTTTCAACGGAATTGGTACCATTCGTATGAAATCACAATCTAATTAAATTTAAAAACTATTTGATAACTAAGTTGTGAAAAATTTAATTAATGCATTGTCAGTAAGAGCACACTACTGTACAAATTTCGGTAATTTAGCATTTCAAGAAATAAGTGAAAAATTTATTACAAAATACGATTTTTACAAACTTAAAGCGACCCAAGCTAATCTAAAATGAACGACAAAAGAAAAAAGGCAAATAGGAAAAAGTAAAATAATTCATTCAATTGAAATATTTAAATACAACAAGGTAGAATAATTTCATAAATTGAAATTTTATTGAAAAGGAATGTATGGTTAACTTAGAAAATTTATTTTTAAATTTAAAAAACAAATATTTTAATTCTATTGAATTTTACAACAAATGTTTGATAGTGATTACCCAAATGAAGAAGCAGAACAATAGGAAAATTTAAGTGAAAAGGATATTTCTTGCATTAATCAATTAATAACGGGATGATAATTTACAGGTAAGCATAAATAAGGTTATATATGATGTGCCATGATCTATTACAATTTTATAAACAAATTTTTATACATTTCTCATTAGCGCGTAAAATTAAAATGTGTTTAAATTAGACAAAACAAGATAAGAATTAAAGAAAAAAAAACCTAATTTTATTTTTTAAATAAATAAACAAGATGAAATATAAATATATTAAAAATACTAACACAGTCTAAGGAATCTAAATAAAATATGCAAAATGTAAAGTATATATAAATTTACCTCATGTGACGAATAGAGCAACTTCTGGCAAATCATTAACAGACACATTTCATTCATTTCAATCCATGTTGTTGTTATTGTTGTTTATAATAACACTTTTCATGGACAAGCTCACTAATGTTTCTGCAAAATTAAGCCGAATGAGCTTTTCTTGTTTTGAAGTAGGGCCAAGAGTACGACTTACGACTTAGCTATTCGCTCATAAAACGTTCCCTTGCACAGCCCCTTTTTACAGGGGGGGGGGCACATTCGCACAACCTTACAGACAGAACACAGAAGAACAAACACGCCAGAACCGAGGCTCGAACCCGGAACACCCAGAAAAAAGGGGAAGGCGTGCTACTTCTACGCAAGGAGGCTTGAAAATTATACTCATTTTAGTTACAATCATCTTAAGTATTCATAGTATTTGCACCAGAACTTCGTAAGGTAACATATGATAGATTTTTACAATTTTCCCCTCTTCGGCCTATTATTTAAAAAGATTCAGTTTGTTTTCTTAATGTTTGATGCCTTTAAAATTAAATAATTTTAATTAATCGTGTTTTCTGATTCGTTCTAATGTATTTTCGAATTAAAATAATACAGAATAAAGAAAAATTAAATATTTCTAATTTGTATAGCATTACCTCAACTGGCGTAGAAAATTCATGCATTTGCGTTGCCTCAAATGGTGTTGAATCCTCAATTGGCGTTAAAAATTTCTTTGCCAATGAGTGTGTTCTGATTTATTTCCAATGAATACCAACTTGATTTTTTATTTTGGCCATGTATAATTTTTTGATCCATTATTCATATTAATTGTAATTATTTAATAAAGAGTAACTAAAAAATTCTTTTTTTTATCTAAATAGGAATTGACTTTTAAATAATATATATCACTTGTTTTTACTTTCTTCAGAAATGGCAAGAGCCGCGTGGGGGTGTACTGCGCAGCCTGTGTCGCCATCGAACAAGTCATTCAGCATGGAGAAGTGGACGTTTTCCAAGCAGTCAAAACAGTACGTCGGCACAGACCACAACTGGTAGAAAACATGGTGAGTATAAGACAACTGTATTTTAGCACATGCTATTTTTGTCTTTTCAGATTTTGAAGATAAGCAATTCCAATCAGAACATTCAGTCATTGCAATTAACCTACATTTGTTTTATAAAAGATTTCCACTAATTTCCTCCCACCCATCTTAAGAGCGGTGACATCTATTGCTTTCTTCTTATTCTTCTTCTTCTTATCTCCATCATGGTCTGACGGAGTCAGACCAGATCAAATAAACCGTCGGTTCTGAGATGGTCGGTGACTGTCCAGAATGAATAAATATCCCCTACACTGAGGTCAACGAGGCAACAGAGGCAGTCAAGGATGTGAGAGGGAGTGGCCTGGAAGAGTTGGTATTTAGGACAAAGGGAAAAGGATTTCTTTCGCCCAGAGAATTTAAGACACTTTAAGTGTCCGCTGGCAAGTCTCGAAATGCAAGTATGGGATGACCTATCTTCTCAGATGGAAAGAAAGAAACCTGGTTTAGGCCTCTTGTACCAGTTACTTGATGGAGGAACCAGCCAGTCTTCTCTGATGGCAGATTCCTTGAAGGAGAAAAGCTCCTGATAGGACAGTTTGGTAGAAGTGGGGGTATTTTGAAAGCAACCCTCTTTGGCCAGTTTATTAGCCATTTCGTTGCCATGGATGTCTCATGTGATGGCAACCAGTGAAGATGTATTTGGTGATGTGCGAGAAAGTCTTGAGCTTATTGTGGATGGAAATGCTTGTACGATCTCCGCCATTTAGTCGATTTTTAACAAGTCGAAGCGCACTGCGGCTGTCTG
The DNA here is from genome assembly GCA_026289955.1 of Argiope argentata. Classification (NCBI taxonomy): domain Eukaryota; kingdom Metazoa; phylum Arthropoda; class Arachnida; order Araneae; family Araneidae; genus Argiope; species Argiope argentata. Next base: position 843,435 of record JAOUZG010006867.1, read on the forward strand.
ACAAGATCCCGACGTCACCAAAGTGATTCTCTTCAGAAACCGCCTCAAGACCAATCTCAATTGCGAGGAGTTCACTTCTGAAGACAGAGCAAAAGTCAGGATTTCGTTGGAATAAAGAGACTGCGATGAGGGGTTTCGATGTAAATTCCACTCCCTACTGTATTATCGATTTTGCTGCCATCAGTGTAAATTTTAATGCCTGTTTTGGGAATGTCATTGATGATTTTCCAGGCTAATTGCTTGAGGTAATCTGGAATAAAGTCTTTTTTGTTGACAGGTTCTGTAAAGTTGAAATAGAAATGAACTCTTGGAAGTTCTTCAGAAGAGTTTGAAAGGACTATTGCTTTATAACAACGTTGACTTTACTACACCTAGATACCATGTTTGTGGCTATAGCTGTCGCCTTTCCCTAACTAATGCAGAGTAGGTAGAATTTTGAGGGCTCCTATCGCAGCTAAAAAAAGTGATAAAAGCAATTTTTTTTAAAATTTAGAAATTATTTAGATTAAATTTTAGACCATCACAGGCATAATGGATGTCAATGGCTGCCATATTAATCATGTCCGTCTAAAAAAATTATGAAAAGAATCACCATAATGAAAAATTCAATAAAATTTTTATTGTTTGAACCACAGAATTAAAATGAGCCTCAGAAAATATTTATTTTTCGTAACGAAATCAAACCATTATGAAATGGATTTCTTTTAGCCATTGCTAGCACAATTTTACAAAAAATTCTCTAGCGGGTTCTTTTTATAATGATGGGAGTAGGGTGTATCAGCAGGCCTCAGTACAAAAAAATAATAACAGATGCTTATCCCGGTTTAGACACCAGTTGTTACAAAAATATTCTACCCCAACTAAAGCGAGGAGACAGTGAAAACTTCAGCCGTTTGGAGAGTGACCGTAGAGTGAAGCGACGATGATCCCTTCTCATTCCGGATTCAGTATTTCCGCTTTTTATACTGTGGTCGACTACTACTTGTGGGCTACTTTCTGCTGTAGTGTACTGCTGTGTACTGTCCTGTGTTCATATTGGCTGTACGTATCTGTCCTCTGTATATTCGTTGTCTTTGTGTGTGGTGTCTTCGTGTAAATAAAAGTAGTAGTTGTGTTTTTTACTGAGGACAGCTGATTGTGTTCTCACACCATATGCCTACCACTGCAAACGAACCTGCCAGAGAATTTTTTGTAACAATATTTTACGATTAGGAGGTAAGTTTGTAAATGTAAATAAACGCATTTGATTCAGAAGATTTATGTAAATAAATATTGCCCTGGTATTTTGTTTTATTGAACCTAATAGGTGTGCAGTTACCACAGCACCATGAATTCTGTTTACCAATCTAATTATTTACCAAGAAAATATTTGTGCTGTGCATTAAAATTATTTTTTTAAATATATCGGTTAGGTTACAGGAATGACGTTAGAAGGCGTTAGTGAAGCAAATTATACATATAATATGATAACTTAATATGAACCTGTCTGATTTAATTTTGAAGGAATTTTCAAAATATTTTAATCGATACTTTAAGTTTTCTGATTATATTATAAAATTTTAAATTGAATCTGATAGAACCAAAAACAAGTCATCTATATCTCCTAATGTCCTCTTCGTTAAGTGCCCCTATCTTGAAAATAGTTTTCTTTGGCTGATACTTATGCTTTAATAATCTTCTAACATATACAGCACTATTAACGAAACGTTATAACAAATTGTTATTGTTTTACTTCATGTAATGGACTGCTTAAAGATAAAAGATCAATAGGCAAAATAATCTTCACCTTTTCCCATTTTTCTGAATTTCCTTTTCGCTGAATTATTTTACTAGTATAATATTTATTTTGATAGAAATAATATAACATCAAGAATATAAAAATTGCTATATATATATATATATATATATATATATATATACATATATATATATATATCAAAAAGTACTTTCAACATTGATTTTCAAAGAATTAAAGATTCTTAGAACGCACTTCCATGTCCAAAGATAATTTCCTAGTGATAATTCATTGGTTCAAATTTTTTCTTGAAAAACAATATTTAGATATTACAAAGATAAGAAAAAAATATGATAAATCCGTAGACAAAACACGGGTGATCATTTCGCTCCTCGGATGATTCATCCCGTCTCCGCAATTCAGTTGCAGTGCGACTTAAAGAAAGATGGTTATTTCGCTCATCTAAAGACTCTCCTCCCCTAAGTGTGGGCATTATTTCTTCTAATATTAGCTAACCGAACGTTTCATTCATCTTCTGGCCAAGATTGAATTTCCTTTTTTTTTGGAGTCATAATGAATTTTGAATCGCTTTTTAAAATCAGATGTAAACAAAGAAATGTATCGCATTTGTATATCAATGTCTTGCTACTTGAACATGCGCAACTAGTGGTTTTCATGCACGTGCATATAAGAGCAAAGTTAGAATCTCAATTATCAAAGGCATTTTTTATTTTGATATGTCTTTAATGTACTAAAACCTTCCCCAACAAATGCTCTACAAAATGGTAAAATATCTCCAATAACCGTTAATTACTTATCGAGTTTTGTGGTTCAAACATATAGACGCTTATAGATGGTTTCATTTTATACTATATAGGGTGTTCATTAATTATTGTCGGGGTTTCCGTGTCTCATAACTTTCTAATAAAAACTATTTCGCAAAATCGATTACGTATTCGTAAATTACAACTCAAAGAATTTTATAAATGATATTAAAGTGTACAAAAAGCTTATATTAAAACTT
>JAOUZG010006867.1:856193-930099 GCA_026289955.1 Argiope argentata
TGCTTCAAATACTTAAAAATTATTCTTAATAAAATTAAAGAAGAAGATGATTTTATAACTGATAGCAACAAAGAAATATTGAACTTCCTTAAAAATGAAAACATTTTTAATGTTAATACTTATGACTTTGAAAACCTTTACACTAATCTCCCGCATGAAAAATTAATAACGTTTGTATGTCTTTATTTGTGGAATATTTAAATGAAAATATTATAACTAAAAATAACTGGCTGGAACTATGCAGATTTAATATTTCTGAAAATTACATTTTTAATGGTATTAATTTTTTTAAACAAATAAAAGGTATTCCAATGGGAACGTCTTTTTCAAGTGCCCTTGCAAACATTTTTTTACATTACTATGAAAAAAATAATTAAGCTTAACTTAATTAACGGATGGAGGTACATAGATGACCTCCTACTAATTAATGTAGAGAATACGACTATAATAACAAACTGCTATCCAAAAGAATTAATTTTAAATAAAACAAATGAAAAACTAACCGAAGCAAATTATCTTGATTTAAAAATTAAAATTGCTAACGGTAAAACACTGGTGGGTCTAGATGGCAAAAGAGACGAATTCAATTTTAAAATAATAAAACTTTACAATTATAATTATAATTTAAACTCAAAAATTTTTTAAAATATAATCTTTTCACAATTTAACAGAATAAAAAATATTTGTAATAATAAAAGGTCTTATATAGAAGCTACAGATTGTTTTTTAAAAAATCTAGCCAATAATGAATTCCCAAGAAATTACTGTAATATTGAAATTTTAATTAGAGAAAGTTTAGATCTCTTCGACTAACCCACTAGTAAGCACAGAATTTTACAATAAATTAACAATTTCAATTCCTCGGGGTCCGCTATGCACTGGCTTCAGCGTTAAAATCTACACTTACATACAATTTCAATAGGATTTCTCCGTTCTTCTAAAAATCAGAGGAAAATAGAATTAACTTTATTATATTAAAAATCTTCTCCCTATGTTTACCTATTATTCATGAGATTATAAACATAAAAAAAACTTAAAATATTTTGAATTAAAAAAGCCCGAAATCGAATAATCTACGCACTCCTTAGCTAAAACTTCAGTCTTCGTCTCGGGGGCGGGATTTGACGACCTAAACTAATCTCGGATTGGACAAACAGTTCTTCTCCACTATCCTTCCTGATTTGGCATTCACCTCAATTTCTTCCAATCTGTTTCATTTGCTCTTTAGCACTGCTTCGGTGCGCATCTCTGTCTTAAGGGTATGTTCAGACTTCTTATTTTCTTACTTGTTCTTTTGCTAAATTGGGTTTTTTTTATTGTGATTAGTTTTTTGTGATATATGTTTTTTCTTCAATCTTGAATTTTATTTGGGAGTTTTCTTTTTTTTTTTCTTTTCCTTTTTTTAATTGTCTTTTTTTCTTTTCTTTTTTTTTTGCTAATTATCTTTTGTTTTTTTGTGCTAAAAATTGATGCCTCTCTTCGATTTTAAAATTCGGAATTTTTCTGGTTATAAAAGAGTTAATTTTTTAGACAATAGTCTAACTCTTTACAGAAAAAAATTCCGTTTTTTTATTGGAATCCTTGCTTGATGGTGACCCTTGAAAAAGTCATCAGGCCGGATTTCTCATTTTTTTCAATTACAAATATCTGTTTTTTATTCTTCTTAGTTCCACTATGTCATTAGGAATAGCAGCATACGCGCTCTCTTAATACATTTGTGTATCTTTCTAATTTATTATGAAAATGGCTATTTATTATATTTACCTCTTTTAAAATTGTTTCAGTATATATATATATATATATATATATATATATATATATATATATATATATATATATATTAAAGTTTTGGAGCTCGACCGATTTTGAGATGAAATAACAGCTATGATGTCATACTTCGTCAACCTTTTAAAAACACTGTTAAAGAAGAACGCTATTAAATTTGCTTTCAAAGAAGCATGCATAATAATAAAATAATATTGATAAAAGCTAATCAACCTTTTAAAAACGCATCGGCTTCAACAGAATAATAAAGCAATATTGGTAAAAGCAGATCAAAATTTTTAAAACGCATCTGTCTACTTTAAAAGAAGTGTACATAACAATAATGCAGTACTGGTAAAAGCAGGTAAAATAATTTTTTGTCTGTAAATTTCGAAGACATCAAAACCTCCTAACCAAAACAGCATCCTGCTCTCACATGAGAAAAAATAAGATTTTCCACTTAACACTAATAGCATTCAAATATTGTATAATATTGATCAATATTCACATTATTGTTTAATATTGTGGAATATGATATCTCGTGAGGTTAGAGCGAAAAAGCACCTGTTTCTTAAGTTTTGTCCACCAGTGTCTAATATTATTAGTTGAAATATTAACAAAGATTATATATAAAAGTGAAAATACTAAAAAACGACAAAAATAAACAAACCCAAAATTAATTTTATGTATCGCTTTACTACATTGGGATTTATCGTGAACAATGACTGATAATCGCGATGGCAATCTATAAATATTTTTCAAAAGTATTGCTTACATCAGTGCTGTTTTCTGGCATTGCTGGATGACGAGAATAATATCCCTGCTTCTGCTATCTTTCATGTCATCTTTCTGCTTTCTTTCATGTTGCATTGAATGAGTCACTTTAGTACTGCGAACGATCCAAAAAAAAACTTTGTCTCGCATTTATAGTTTAAAAAAGTATCCCATTTCCTGTTTATTTCGTATCATATAATCTCGTGCTCAAAATAACATTTTTCTAGGTATTATTTGATGTAGCCATTGACTTAATCAGAGCTTTTGTAAATGCAATGGCAACATGTTATTAAAAGTTGATTTTTTTTAGATGCAATGCAGATAATATTTTTATCACCTACGGATTTTTGTGGACGCCAAAAACAACATCATGTTCAAACATGATCATAAAAGAAATTAAAAAAATAAAATAAATATTAAATGCGTATTAAAAAAAATTCTTTGGAAAATTCACTTGTCTTGCTTTAATCAAAAATTGAACATGACAAAATTATTATGTTTAAGCAAAATATCAAGACCTTCGTGAGCAACTCTTCTTTCACAAAGTTTAAGTTTAATTTTTTTTTTCTTTATATTATTATGATAATTTTCTAAAACTAAAACTAAAAAAAAATCTGATTAACAAAGTTTTAGAAAAATAAAAAATGTTAGCGCTCCATATATTTAAAAGATATAATTTTTATTCTAATGATAAACATGAGTAATAATTAATCACGAACCATATTGTTTTCTCTTTGAATTCAAATCACTTTCTTTGCTGATAATTGCATTAAAGAGTTATTAAAATGCACGATCTAAACTGCAAGATATTTCTAAAAGTGAGTTCACACGAGGCCAACAGTAGCCCGTAATTTTTGTCTCTCTGCTGTTGTCCCTATATTGACCTCGTGTGAACAGCTGAGACAACGTTGATTGTGGTCATATGATTTTTTGAAGTAGTCGTTACCTTCTGTTTCGCGTAATAGCTGACGTTGTGTGAGCCCGCCTTAAAGAGTAAAACAATCAATTATAATTGACAGTAATATTTTAATGGTTCGTTAGTTTAAACGATAAAAACCTTATGACGAAAGCTTTTTAAGCCAGTTAACAACCGTTGGGTTGAAGTGTCGATTTTGCTTAATGGTTATATTACTTGGCTACAAACCCTCAGATTGCGAGTCCCGGTATAGAGCTATCCACATCTGCTGCACAAGGCGTGACTAAAACAGGGGTATACGGGGCAGTTCCCCGGGCCCCCACATAAACGAAGACCCCCAATTCGAATAGAAATGTTATTTTACGTTTCCTTCTTTAATGAATGTTCTTCGTTACTAAAGTAGTAACGCATAGGGAGGGGGAGAAGTTTTTGACCCAGCCTTAACTAGGAGAAGTCTGGCCCTGCTGATGCAACGTCATCTGCCAACCCCTAGGACCGTGCTCTAATCTTAAATAAAGGGGGGAAACAAGAATGTTACTCATAAAAAATTATCAAGAGACGCGTTAAATTATTTAATAGTTATTTCATGGTTGAATAAGTAATTAAAGTCAATTTTTAGATTATTAATAGCTGTAGAAACTAATTTGGTGAGTACCTAAAAAGCTACATTTTTCAGTATCGGAACATAATTATGATAAATAATAAATTTCATATTTTGCATTGTTTTAATATCATGAAACAAAATTGCATAATATTATTTTTCCAATTACATTCTTTATAAAATTATTTATAACCATTTCAGATGTATAGAATAATAGGCTTTACTGTGATTTTAAATATTTTATACATAGCATAGTACAAAACTGTTGTGATGTTCGGTATTTCTAATATTGTTCAATTTTGTGGGATTATTGCAAGAGGGAAGGTTCTTGACAGTTTATTCTTGCTCACAATAATAATTTCTGATACTGTTTAATATTGGGATTGTTATTTGACATTTATAAAATGAAGTATTGTAAAGCAAAAGAAAAATATACACCCTAGTTGCACACAAATATTGTGGAATACTATATAACATTCATCAGTATTCGCGATATTGTTTTATATTGTGGAATATTGTTTAATATTATATAATATCTCCCAATATTGTACAATATTGTGTATCATGATGTGCTATCTGGTTTTGCTATCTATGCTATCAATTTTTATTTTAAACCGGAAAATCAGGAACGATTACATTCGAATTTTTTCTTTTTATATCATCACGAATCTTAGATTTATAGGCTTCTTTTATTGCCATCTATCATGCCCAAAAACTGTTTTATTTTTTAAATTTTCTCTTTTTTTCTACTGTTGCATTTCCAAAATTGCATCACTTTCGAATATGTAAGGCTTATGCTTTTGGTGGCATTTTTTCAATAACAAAACATATATCAGGAGATGGGCCAACAGTTGATATTACTTGCCCAACAAAAAAAGAAAAAAAAGATTCTTAAACAAAATTCTTAATTTTTCTTCATGTTTTAATTTTGACTTTGGAACTACTTTTCATTATTTTATTGGTCAAAATCACTCTTATCACTTCAAAACGTGTCATTCTACAAATTAAATATTGGATTCAAATGTAGAATGCATGTAAGATTACGTGTGAACCGCTCAGAGGATATCATGTAACAAAAACAGCCAATCAAAAAACATGTCATGAAAGTAACAAGAATCATTCCATACTCTGTTCGCCAAGAATGGCAATTTAATGCCAAATCTACTTTATAGTTTTCCATTGCACAAGTACTTTACTGGTTATTTGGCTTCTGTTTCAAATGGCTTAAAATGAGAAGAAAATAGAAAAGAAATACGCCAATGGGATCACAAGCTTACGTCACATTCCATATGATATTCTGATTCGTTAAATTTTCAGGTATGTTTCTGTTGTTAGATACCGTAGAATAGTATGACTGACTCTTCATGACAATCTATTTACAAACACGATTAAATGTTCCATAAATTATTGTGTCTGGTCTGCTTTCTCTTGCAACTTTCCTTAAGGTGCATTTTTTAAAGAATTTATTATAAGAATTAAATGTTATTTTCTAAATATTGTATTAAATCTGTATTAAAACTACTTCTTTGGTTTTGTGACGTATGATAATTTAATATCACCGGTCTAAACATCAGCCTGTGTTATTTTGATTTATTTTTATAAAGTTACTAGACTTTTGTTAATTTTTTTAATTTTAAATAATTGAATTTGATAAGAGAATGTTCTTTTCTTTTTTAATCTTGAATTTATAATTATTTGATTGCATAACTTTATTTTTTACGCCTAATGAGTAAGTGATTTCTCTAAACGCTTTCACTCAGATAATATTTTTCTTAATAGCTTAATCAACTTATAGCTTGAATGAGTCTTTGTAAAATTGAAACTGTCCAAAATTCTCTATTTACAGAATTTTTTATTGTGTCAGTGGATGCTGTACTATATAATTCTAAATGATTTGTAAACAATGTCTAGCTTTTTAAACATCGAATAAAAAAAGCAATGTTTAATATTTTGAAAATTTTCCATTGCCTTTGAAATAACAGCTACTACATACACGCAAAAAAAAAATTGAAATAAAATTTTGTTTACCTTGTTATTTATATTTGATATATTATAGAGTATTTCTTTTTTTTAGGTTATGTGACTAGTATCAACTAAAAATGTGGTCTAAAACCTCATTAAGCATGTGTAGATCATATCATCCTAAAGTATTAATTTTAGTTTGTGTTTTAATTCTTGTGGCCATTACTGTAAATGCAAAAACAGATCAGAAAAAAACTGATGAGGAAGATTTCACTCGAACTGCAGAAATGATTCGAGAAGAGGAAATCGATGAAGATGAGATGGATAATACTAAGCCACTTTTCACTGATCTCAGGACTAGTCAAATATATGAGTTCATAGAGAATGCCAAAAAGAAAGCTAAACCAGATGATTATAAAAAATACCCTTACAGTGAAGATGCAACAGACATACTAAACCAAAAACTAGTCGAAAAACTCAGGAAAGAAATTGAAATGTTGAATATAAATGATGAGGAAGTGATTAGTAATGAAGATCTTTACCGCATAATTACTTCAAAAGAAAAAGAATTTTATGGAACTGCAGAAGAAACCATGCTCTTTCAGGAACTTTCAGAAGAAGAATTTGAACAGTTGATCAAAAATGAAAATAAAATTGAAACAACGACCAAGATTACTATTAAAGAAGTTGATCCAAATCCTACTTTTAGTGATTTAAATGCTAATGAGATTTATCATACACCTTCAGCTACACACAGTTTAGTTCCTCCTGATGTTAGTGCTTCTGTAGGAATTCCAGAATCTCCTACAAAACCTAAAGTCAAAAAAGAACCTGAATTAACTGAAGAAGAAAAACAAGGTAATTTTTTCTTAATTTCAGTTTATTTATTTTTTGTTTGATTATAATAATTAATTTTTAGTTGTTCTGTTATTATAATAATTTGACCTAACATGTTGATTATAAATACTTTTATAATGAATTCTTGCAATAATTTTGTTCTTTTTATTGAAATAATTTCTGAAACTTTGCCTATATTTTATTTTGTTGCAATTAAATGCTGAATATTAGTTTATATGTATTAATATTTTATACACATGCATTTATCTGGCATCTAGGTTAATAAGGATGTTTTTTACTGATTTGCTGCATTTTACCCTCTTAACATGATTGCCTTAGGCAGCTACTGAATCAGAAGTCTATGACTTGTACCTGATATTTTAACCTTTATTCTATAGTAACAAAGTGTTCTTTTTTTTGTAAATATTTTATACATTGTTAATATTTTATACAAAGAGTTTGCATTGTATTAGAACTTAAGTGTCAAAACTAATGTTGACTATGATGTGTTGCAAACATCCCAAATTTCAAACACCTAATTCAATAATGAGTTATATAATATACATTTCAGCACAGATTAAGGATATAGATTAAACTTTTAAAAATATACTAGGAAAAAAATGAAAAATCACTCACTGCTTAACCTGATTTTCAAACTCATCTTACAAGACAAAATGCGAGATTGACCCTACTTTTGATATGAGATGAGAATCTCATCTCCACTGCTAAAACAGTCTTAATGATTTAATGAAATATTCTTTCATGTACTATTCTAATAAAGTCCTGACTCTTGAAATATCAATATGGCAAAGAATTTTTCAGAATACTTAGTATATTTCTAATTGTATTCATTCATATTTTCAACAACGCTTATCATAATTCATTGGAGGCCATTATTAGTGTCTGTTAAAATTTTTGAAAAGAAAAAGTAATTTATCTGAATACATGTTATCATGTAAATATCTGCTATATTTTCTTTCCATCAGGCAGAAGTGAATATATACAAAAATATTCTCAACAGTTTCAAAATTGATCTGGATACCACGATGGTTTTACTTATAGATCTCATAAAAAGTGCCATATAAGGGACATTATCGTATTTACATTTCTTCACATCATTTTTACTTTCACGCCAAACCTAAATTTGTTATTCAAAATAATAGCTAATTATGCTTAAAAATAATATTTGTTAAATGATGATTTTTTCGGGATTATTTAATTACTTTTGATAAGTAATTGCATCTCATTAGCAAATGATTTTTCCTGTAACACTTATCAACTTAAGTTGCTATTGATTATTGCAACACCAACAAATTAATATGGGAAACAGAAGAAAAATGAATTCTCCTGCAGCTGGCTCATTTGAAAAATTCATCTCTTTAAGGATATTTTACTGTGCTGTATATAAATTTCTATTATTTTCTAAGGTAATTTCTATAAATTTTATCATCAACATAATATTTGGCACACTTTGTTGTAAAATGTGCTTTAAACAATTTTTTAAAAAAACTATAATGATAAATGAGAATAAAATCAAATTTAAAAACATATTTGTCACAAATATAGTTGACAATATTCAATACTAACATAACTTTCCTATCTTTCTTCCTTTTTTTTATTTGTTGACAATAAATTTTATTGTTTACTAGTTGCAATAACTTTTTTTTGTGACATATTATTTCAATAGAATTAATACACAAGTATCCAAATATCACAAATTTCTCTGTATCATTTTAGTTTCTTAAGAATCAAAGTTTCAGTTGGTTTGATTGAAATAATTTTTACTTAATTCAAAATATTTCCATTGAAAATGCAGAATTTAAATGATTTTTAAAATTTCTTTCAGCAAAAGTATTATATGAAACAGGTGTTATGATTTTGAATTCAACCAAGCCTGATAAAAAAAGGTAAAGAGTTTTAAAAATAAAAATAATTTTTTATTGTAACATACTTAATATTTTCTATTACTTTTCATTTTTATGTAGAATTTTATCCTGATTGTACTTGAAAAAAGTATTTAAAGAATAAGAATTGAATTATTTATTTAGAAATTATGAATTTTTGGAGTAAAATTAATTTTATGAATTATATAAAAAAAAATAATGAATGTAATATTTTAATGAATTATGGAAAATAATTAATTGTAAATATTTTCCATTAACTGCACAATAATAAAAAAAATGTGCCAATTGTAGCTATTTAACCCTTTCAGAATGGGAGTTCTCTAACCTAGTGTACATATGGGATAGAGCATATACAAAAGAAATCATCCCCCAGGACAGGGGTTTGCATCACTAAGTCTAGCTTTAAAAAAAAATAAAGTTTATATCCTAGTGTCATTCTTTTTTCTACCTTTTTAGATTATTAGTTCATTCATAATGTATGCTCATTCTTCCTTTAATAAGTCATGTTTGTTTGTTTTTCTTTCTTTTTTGCGAAATAAAGAGCCAAGGTTTTCCTAATAAAATATTAGCACAAGAAATGTATCTAAAAGCTACTAAAAATAAAACAGAACTGGAACTAAATACTGAAAAGGCTAGCTCTGATTACACAGTAATAATAATATAAGAAGAAAAGAATTCAGAAAGAAATCAGAAACATAAATGATTCTATCGAGTGGAAAGTTATACAACCAATCTCTGTTTATTTACATTACTCTTACCTCCACGCCGTAACAACTTATTAGTAATATAACAAAGGCTGAATAAGAGCAAACCGAAAGTCAAGATACTAAAACTATATTTATTTCAAAAGCAATGAACACAAGGATTCATCTCATGGCATTTAAAAATTGTTCCAATTTAGGATGTGTAAATACATCAATTGTAGCATTAGTTTGGTTTCTAGAAATGCACAGGTAATATGTCCAGCTGTAAGAGATATTCGCTGGTGATGCATGTATGATACAACCATCACAAAAGGGTTAATGCATAAAAAAAGACATGTTATTCTGTACTTCATAATATGCACACCTTGATGCATCGGGTATCTGTAATGAAAGATGTTTATCAGCATAATTTATGTTTAATAAACAAAAAAAATATTAGATGGTTTTGTCTTGTAAATGATTTTATTAAGTAAATATATTAATTTACTTTTCAGAGCATATGATCTGTTTAAACAAGCAGCTGAACTGAATCATCTTGAAGCAGGCAAAATTGTTGGCCAAGCATACTTTTTTGGAGATGTATTTCCACAAAACATTTCTGCAGCCAAATATTGGTTTGAGAAACTTGCTTCGGAAAAAGGGTCACCATTTGCTCAAATGGTAATGTATTTCCAATTTATAAATGTCAACTATTAAAACATTTTGTCTTGTATTTAGGAAATTTAGATAAGGGAATTAAGTCGACTTCTTACAAAGCAAACAATAAAACTTCAAAATTGTCACAGATTAATTTTGAAGCAATACAGGAAAGGCTTCTTTATTCTTCCCCCCTCCTAGAAAAAAATTCACTTGTTTCACTTTTAATTCAGCGTAGAGTCATAAGAGAAAATAATGTGGTAAACATTCAAGAATGTTATGTTAGTTTCTAACAAGTTGAAAATCTCTAATTTGAGCATAGCTTTTTAATATTTTCTTTTCATTTTTTCAAATAATTTTTGATATAGTTCCTTTTATTTTGATAATTATGAAATAGTTGTCTTTAGCAGAGTTTAAATATTGTTAACTATTGTTTAAATTTAAATAATTGTTTTGTATCATATCAAGTTAAAGAATATTTGAAAATCTTTTAGGTATAGTGTTGTTCCAGATCAAATCAACACAATTTTGTAAAAAAAAAAAAAAATCCACTTTATTCCATGAATAAATGGTAATTCTGAAACTTATTTGGCAAAATATAAAATAATGATGGGGATGGGATGATTTGTTAAACTGATTTTTTAATTGTGCTTGATTTTTCTGTAATATCCCCTTTATTCAGCTTATTAACGAAAAAATGCTAATTTTCACACTTCCATAAAAATAGCTATAAAAACTAGCTTGAAGTGAAAAGAATACATTGATGAATCTAAAATAAATCACACAAACTTGCAATCTGTTATTAATAAAATAATGTAACTGATACTTTAATGATAAAAAAAAGGTTTTACTGATTAATTTAATCTGTAGAAAAGATGCATATAATTTATGTACAGTAAAATTTCTGATATACAGGTATCAAAAACCACCAAACAGGTTTTTTTCTACTTTATAAACTGCCACTTCATTCAAAAATTTAAAAATAATAAGAAGAATAACTTTTGAACTTCTATTTTATTTAGGAAAATTTGAGGTGAAAGAGGGAGGGCACTTTCGCTTGTTTTTATTTAATAGAAACAGTCAAAACATGGAAAAAGGAAAAATATATTAACTGATATGATGCTGTATAGCATAAAAATGAGCTTTAAAAAGGCTATAAAATTACACTTCTTCCAACTCTGTAGCTTATTTAGGACAGCTTAATTACTCCAGCTTAGAGCAATTTAGGAAAAAGAGGATAAATTTTCACTACTTTAAATATGTTCAATATAAAAATAAATAAACATATCTGTACGAAATTTGGTATTTTCCAGTTCTCTCTCTCTCTCTTTCTCTCTCTCTTTATATATATATATATATATATATAGTAAATATGTGCTAATTCTTATAAAAATCTGAGATGGTGAAGTTTATAAAGTGTGCTAACATGACATGATTCAATATTGCATTCCAGTGAATGATTGTTTATTTTCTTTGTTAACATATTCCAGTGCCATCTTCATAGCAATAATTTTCTAATAGAATGCACAAAAATGAGTTTTAATACAGTGAATAGATTGAGTAAAATAATTTTAAGATAACTAATAAAAATGGCTTATGAAAAGATGTAATAATTTGTTACTAACAAAAAGATATGCTAATATATAGTTTAATAAATGCTAATATATAGTGTATCTTAAGTTTTTCCTTATTTTTTTATAGTACTTAGGATTAATGTATGCTGCTGGTCTTGGATATTCTCCTAATCTAGCCAAGGTATATTTTTATAAAATTATAAAAATTTTATATTGTATCTTTTAAGTAAAACTCAGAGCTTGCAATGAAGTAGAATAAAATATACTAGTAGCTAAACTCGTGGAACACTTTCATGAAAAATTGATTTTTAAATTCATTAGTAAATTTATATCTTGTGTAATAATGCAACTTTTTTTTTCCTTTCAAAGATAAATTAGTTAAGAATTTAATGTGGTAAAAATACATAGTTAAATATTATCTCATGTAATATTTCATTTTTTTTTCTTTGAAAGATAAAATAATTTAGAATTTAATGTGATAAAAATGCTTAGTTAAATTTAATTTTTTAAGATGTTAATGAAATCTATCTTTAAATGGTTCTTCAGTTTAATAACTAAGAAAATTCAATCTATTTAATTTAATTTGCTCATCAGTGTTTCATACAACTATTTTTTAATTCTTTTTTTTTTCCATAATATTAAAGTTTTTGTAATTTATAATTATCATACTTTTTAGGCAATTCTCTACTATACATTTGCTGCTCTAGGTGGAGATACTTGGGCCCAGATGGTGATGGTAAGCTAATTATTATTTCATTATTTATTGATGACTAGCTTTTACCCGCGACTTCCATACGCATGGAAATTTTGATTTATATATTTGAGAACTAACAGTCTAATCATATTGTAAAATGTTAGCAAACCGTATGCGTGAGACTTGAATTTTAAACACCAGTTAGGGAAACAAATGCAGATTAGAAATTTTTAATTTAAATTAATATGTTTTTTTTTTAATTCAAAAGTGCTTCTGAAGGAATCAAAAGATCTATTAATTAACAATGATTAATTTTAAATGTATCAAACATTACGAAAATAAACAGAATCGTTTGAAATAACCGGTTGATAACATGTTATATCTAACCTCATTAGCATGGAGAAAAATTACTTAAAAACTATGTACTTAAGACTATAAGGGTACTTTTCCGTTTGCCAGGCGCAAATGAACAATCGCTAAAGAAATTTGAGACAATTTAGCGGATTTCTAAATTATTTGCTGACGGAAATATACTACAATAAGCATATATGAAAAGTATATAGCTAACACAAATACAATTTAATTACAAAAATACATAATGAAACAGCTTTGATATACAATCATTTTCGGCGTTGTTGAGTTTGTTTCAGAGTTTCAGCAGCGCGTTCGAGTAGCCAAATATTTGGCGTCCTGTAGTCGTCTCATTTCTGCATACTTCTGCGTTTCAGTTGATCTAGAAGTAGCCTGTTGCTCAGCGTGCTAAATTCCGCTAGAGGATTCGATTCCTGACTTCTAGCTACTCTCATAGCCTGAGTTTGATTACTCCTTTTTCAAAGATTCGATTTGCGTTTTCCGGGCATTTCGAAAGACTAT
The DNA here is from genome assembly GCA_026289955.1 of Argiope argentata. NCBI lineage: Eukaryota > Metazoa > Arthropoda > Arachnida > Araneae > Araneidae > Argiope > Argiope argentata. The sequence goes on from JAOUZG010006867.1 coordinate 869,433, forward strand.
CAAATAATAACAAGTTAAAACTAAACCCTTTTCCTTAATAAATAATAAATCACAAAGAATTCCATTAGAATAGTAAAATAATATTAAAATGAAAAACGGAAATAGAAAAATATAAACAAACGATTCCAAAAGCTCAGGCAGATGTTTTCGGGGTTTTGTTTGTTTATTTGTTTGTTCTGATAAAAAAGGCTTTCTTTTTGGAAAGCCTACAATAAGTCACAAAGAATTACATTAGAATAATAAAATATTAAAATGAACACCCGAAATAGAAAAATAAAAGCAGACTATTCAAAAAGCTCAGGCCGATGTTTTCAGATTTTTTTTTTATTTTTTGGTGAAAAAATTAGTTTTTAATTAATAAAAAATTAATCACTCAATTAGCCGGAATAAAAATTAGCCTATGTTCTTCTGTAGAATATAATCTATCTCTGTGCTAAATTTCATTCAATTTCCTTCGGCCATTCTGGCGTGGTTGAACCCCATCATCCATCCAAACTTTCACATTTATATTAGTAGTATAGATAGTATAGATTAAAACTAAATAGTGCAAAAATCAAATATAGTCGTGCAAAACTCAAATAAAATATTCTTTATGTATTTCTTGGAACATTATTGATAATTATGTATAAATTACTTTTTATATCGTTTTAGGGTTATAGGCATTGGGCTGGCTTAGGTGTAGTACCCAACTGTGAATCAGCATTAACATATTATAGAAAGGTGGCTAAGAAAGGTGAGATACTGTCTAAAATGTTATTGTTTTTATTCAAACTTATACTTTTTAACAAAGGCATTTCAAAAAATCAATGTTTAATACTTGTTTTTTTATTCTCGAAGTATGTGCTTAAATTTACATATAAGTAACTGATTATAATTTCTCAGCCAAAGCTTTTAATAATTAAGAATTCTTATACTCTAATAATTATAATATATAATTTTAGACATGTATGAGATCTTTTGTATGTTTGTGTGCTAGCAACAAATATGCAATACATGTGTAGATATTTATCATGTTTTTATAAAATTCAAAAAAAAAAAAAACCCATAAAAAACATATTCAGATAAATAAATAAACAAGCAATATAATTCTTATACACATCTTTTAGGGATATATTTGTGCATATTAATTACAAATGTATCTGATTTCTAATATATCTAGTTTATAGCCAATAAAAACAATTAAAATTTTCGCCATTTTAGAAAAAAAAATACTTATTTTTAAAAATGAAAATTTTAATTATTAATTAAATTATTTCAAATTATTATTTTTACTGATTTTAATGCTAGCATTACTATTTCAAGGGATATATAAAATTTAATGGATAATATTATTATATCTATCATAATTCTTATATTCTTTGTCTTTAGTTGAGGAAGAATTATCAACTAATGGTGGAAGTCTCATTCAACGAATTAGACTGTATGACGAATTTGAAAATATGGGATCTACAACAGGTGTATTAGATGATGATCTGATCCAATATTATCAGTTTTTGGCTGATAAAGGAGATGTTCAAGCTCAAGTAAATCACTTTTTTAATTTTTATTCCCTTTATCTATATTATTTCAATGCATTTGGTCTATAATTGTGATTATCTTTTAAAGGTTGGCCTAGGACAGTTGCACTATCAAGGTGGACGAGGGGTAGAACAAGATCATGCGGTAAGTTCCTTCCTTTATTTATTTTTTTCCCTCCTCTTACATTATATATGTTATACAAACAGTTTTCAAGCATAGTATTATGATACAACTCATTTTACAAAAATAAGCCTTAAAAAATGTTCGGAAATAAAATGCTTTGATTGTGAATCGCAAACTAAATGCATATAGCAGCTCTAAAATTTGCTTGGCATATTTCTATTAATTTTATAAAATTAAATTCTGATAATGGTGATACATTTTACAAAGTTGGTGTTAGTAATTATATAATTATATATATGTTTTCTGCTATTTTTTTCCTATATATTTTACAATATTTATTTTTTAATTTATATTTATGTAATATTTTTTATTGTAAAAAACATCCATTTAATGTAGATTTCTTATGATAAAAGTACATATTACATTAATTTCCATGACGTGATTTAAAGAATTTTTCTATATACCTTCACTAATTATGGTCTTTAGAACCCAAAACTATCTTTTATTCTTATATATGTCTATATACAATATGTTCATAATGATTTGCCAATTTTTTGTTGCCTACAAGATTAATCTTGATTAAATTTTAAGCTCTCTAAGATGTATAGAAAGAATAAAAATCTTGGGTGAATTCATAAGTAGACAGTCTAGCACAAAAAGGGGGAAGAATAGTGAGGAGTTAAAATTTTTCTTCTATATAACTTCATTATGATTAATTATAGAATAATAAAGAATAAGAATTTTTCAATAGCTGCAAGTCCTTAAAGGTAAAGGTTTGGAAATTTATTTTCAACCCGTGACTTTTTTAAACATATGTATTACATATTTAAATGAATATTTTTTTTTAAAAAAAAATCTTCTCATCCTTTTATTATTTTGAAATTGTTTAAATGCGCATGGATCAAAGTTTATAAATAAATTTTATTTTGTATAATTTGTTATATGTAAAATAACTTTCTATATAATCTTGTATATTTTATTCTATTAACATAAATTTTGTGTAAATGCATTTTTTATGAACTTTGATTTGAAGCTTTGTTAATTTGACAGTCATTTTATCTGATATTAGCCTATTACTGAGAATATTTATTCTGTATATATATATATATATATAACTTTATGCTTTTTATTAAAAAAAAAAACCCTGATAATGTATTTCTTTATATACTAATTAATAGTTGAAATGTTCAAAAGGTAAGATCTTAATTCCAATATTATCAATGCAAGTATATATTTTTTTCAATAAAATTGAAAAATATGAGTACAAATTTCTTTATTTGTGCAATAAGATGTTATTATCTGAATTAAATTGAAAAAACAATAACTGCAAATGGTAGCTCCATTTCAAACATATTTAAAATACAGACCATAATTTTTTAGTTTTTGCCGTCCGATACTATCTTTTGATATTTGCTTAAAAGCTTTTCAACAATATATCTCAAACTTTGAAAGAAATAATCTGTTTGTATTTTACAATAATTATCTTAATATTATGTATTTTGCAATAAATGCTGAATTGTATGAAAATTATAATGTCATTATCTATGGTTATTATAAATATGTACATTGTGCAACATCCCCCCCCCTTCTGAGATTTGAAAGGAACTTTCAACTTGTGGAATTTTATAATCCATCAAGCAAAACTTCATTTATTAAGGTTATAAATTTGGTGTGATATGTCCATTTGAGGGAGCTTCAGTGACATTTCATTATTTAATGATTAATAATGCAATTTGTGATTAGAATTTATATATTTTTTAATTCTTTAATTTGTTTAAACATTACAACAAATTATATAATTTCTCTTAATTTTCCAGAGAGCATTAAATTATTTCATGCAAGCTGCAGATGCAGGGAATGCAAATGCCATGGCTTTTCTAGGAAAAGTGAGTTCAAAGAAAATCCTAAATATTTTTCTAATTCTATATAAATTTTGCATTATTGTATTCATTTTTTATTATTCTATGTTGTTAAAAGTTACTTTTTCAGTAATTATATATTGTTGAATTTTAATAATTTATTTCAGATGTATTTGGAAGGTGGAAATGTGGTCAAGCAAAATAATGAAACAGCTTATAAATACTTTAGCATGGCAGCAGAAAAAGTAATTTATTTGATTTAATTTTTGTCATGATTTTAATTTTTATTTCTATTGAAATTTGTTATCTAAAGTTAAAGTTTATGAATGCTCTGTTGAAAAATATCAAATCAACGCATTTTGTTTAAATTTTAGAATAATCCTGTAGGGCAGAGTGGTTTGGGTCTAATGTACCTCCATGGAAAAGGTGTACCAAAAGTAAGTTTATAAACTTAAAAATATTCATATAAAATCTAGAGTTTTTGAAACCTAAAATATATAAACAAATGCTTAATAGTTTGGTAAAATTGTAATGTTTAAAATTAATGGATTCAAATTCTCCTTTCCTTTGAAAATTTTCTAATACATTAACCATGATTCTGTTGTTAAAATTTGTTGTATTTTGTGTTGTTTAATATTAAGTTTTTTCTCTCTTTTCTTGTATTCTCTTTTATAAGAGTTTCTGTAATGTAATATCACGTTGTATATTTTACATTCACAAAATACTGTCCAATTTTAATTTTTACAGTAGTTTAAATTAGAGGTACTAATTTTAAGACCAATTAGACCATAAAATTAACAGTTTAATGCCTTTTTTTCTGTTCCATTTGTTCTATCCAAGGCAGTATTGTGATTGTAGGTAGGTGAAAGGAACTTAATGAATGCTTTTATATATTAGTTTTTATGTGCAAAATCTTTTTCAATGTAAGTATGAGAAATAAATCTTTGTTCATTTGAATTTGTGACATTTTATGTGAATAAAAAAATTTGTTTTAATATTTTTATTTAATAATATTATGGACATTTAATTCACTATGTTAAAAGGAGGTCATCTTATTTCATAACTTAGCCTTTTAACACTTATATGACTAAACTTTTAGTCATTTAACTCTAATATGTTATAACCAAGTATAACATATTGTAGCATTAATATTTTTTTCAACTTTCTGTAATAAAATTGTGATTTATTTTATTTTATTTATTTATTTTTAATTTTAGGATTACAACAAAGCTTTCAAATACTTTTCTTCTGCTGCTAATCAAGGATGGGTTGATGGACAATTGCAACTAGGAAATATGTACTATAGTAAGTAAAAAAGACAATTATAAAGTAGTGATAAGTGTTTCAATTTTCTTTTCTTTGAGATATTGAAATATGTGTAAACTGTTTTTTTATGTAATCATGCTTATGAGTGAGACATTCATAATGTAAAATTTTATGTTTGCATTTACAAAAACAATATTTCAAATTCTTGCAAATGAAGATCTTTTATACTTTTAGATTGGATAAAATTTTACTTGTACTATTTGTAAATATTAATAAGTATTTCTTAAGGAATAATATGGAATTTCACATCATAACTAGAACTCAAATTTAAGTTATCACATCAAAAATTACTGCAAACATCATTACAAACTGCACTCCGAAGAAACCTTTCTATACAAATCTGTTTTTAATTTAAATATACCATATTTAAAATGAGAATGAATGGAAATAATGATCATTATGCTTTTTTTTATAAGGAATATTAGTTATCAGTATTTTTATGCTTTTGTATAAATACCTTACCTTGCAAATTGTTTTATTATATGGTAAAATAAAACATACAGATGAATAAATTTTGATAAGTGATCACTTTCAGTAATCACTTTAATATTTTATAGATAAAGAAGTAGATAATAAAATATTAAAAAGAATCTAGATTATGTTTTTATTAATTTGATTGTTTAGTGAAATGACTTTTTTTTAGATAGAGAAAGTAAAATATTTTTGTTTCTTAATATTATCAAAATGTAAACGGTTTTCAAAAGTTTTTGAATTTTTAAATATTTTTCTCCTAAAACATTAATTTTATTTTATTTATAAAACCATATTTTCTTTTGTCTGCAGATCTTAAAATATATAAAAAAATTCCTGAAATTTTTTTAAAACTTAAAGATGTGTTTATTGTTGAGATTATCGGATTTTACAAGATTTGTTTCTAATAAAGTATATCAATTTACTTTAATGTCTACTATGTTCACTGGCATGATAATGCAACAAATAAATAAATCTACTTAAAAATAAAAGGGATCAATATCACTTGCAATTCTGTTATTAATTTTTCAGATGGCCTTGGAATTCCACGAGATTTTAAAATGGCTATAAAATATTACACCATGGCATCTCAGTCTGGTCATGTCCTTGCATTTTACAGTTTAGCTCAAATGCATGCTACAGGAACTGGAACTGTTCGTTCATGTGCTACTGCTGTTGAAGTAAGTATGATATCAGCTTTGCGTTAAACTTTTTGCACTCATGTTTTTTCTTAATTTGTTTTTTGTTTTTTTTCCTTTAATAATGATACCTAAAATTGTATTTATAATAATTTAGGAAGATTATATAACATCTTGAAATATCAGTATAAAATTTCAATCATCAGCTGTGGATATTTTTAAATAAATTAATTATGATGTGATTTACAACTTGAAAAAAAATTTTCTTTTTATAGTTGTTTAAGAATGTAGCTGAAAGAGGACGTTGGGGTACAAATTTAATGCAAGGGTATACTGATTATAAAGAAGGTAGAGTGAATGAAGCATTAGTAAAGTACATAGTATTGGCTGAATTGGGATATGAGGCAGCTCAAAGTAATGCAGCTTTTATTTTGGATAGAGGTATGCTAACATTTTTATAAGATCTATTTTTTATATGAATGCCATAATTTAATCTATTTTCTGATTTACACTAATCACGATCTTGTTTATTTTGGTCATAAGCTTCTTTACCATTTTAATGTTTTTTTTTATTTGTAGTTTTTATTTTCATGAATCAGTTGCTGATTTTCAGAACCAATATTTCTGTAAATTTTGTTATTCTCTTGCGATATTTTAGCGATTTATCAGTTTGTTTTTCAATCGGCTTTAAATTTTTTGTTGAGTTGAATTTTAATTTCTGTATTTAAAAAAGTAGATATAATAATGATTATTAAGTGTAAGAGTAAAAAAAAAAAAAATGGATAAATAGATTCTTGCTTTTAATTCAATGTATATATTCTTTCTCAGCCATGTACTAAACAAATGTCATTTAAATTTTGTAACATTGAAATTAATTTAAATATTAAGTTAATTATTTAAATAAAGCAAAAATCAATCATCAATTTTTATGGGAAATATTTATTTAAATATTTATGGAAATGGTGAAAAAATATTCATTTATTTATTTTATTGTTAAGAAGGTGAAAAAAGTGGCAATCTTTGATGTTAATATATTTAAAAATTGTATTTTATTATGTCTAAAAAACTGGATTAATTAAAGGGGAAACTTTATCTTAGGTGATGTTGATGTAATTCCCAAAAATGAAAGTTTTTACCGTGCCCTCATGTACTGGAGCAGAGCTGCATATCAAGGTATTTTATATGTCTATAATACTTGATTTTATTTAGCTGATTGGTACAATTTTATAAATGAGTTTATTTAGTAATGACTAAGAGTACGGATTGAACACTAAATATAATACATTAAAATAAAATCCTTAATTTTTTCTTCACATGTAAAAAGCAATTCATATAAGATATATTTTTAATGATTTGATAGTTTATTCCATATGTGTGTTTTTGTCACAAATTAAATATTATTTGCACAATATTCATGTACAGTTCAATTTGTTATTTAATCAAGATAATAAGGAAAAATGTGTTGATTTCCATAAAGAAATAATTATTAGCAAGTCACACTAGCAAATATTTTCATGTTGAAATATATTTGATTAACTCTAATCATGAAATCTTGCAATTTACAAATAATTTAAAATCCTTTCTTGACCTGAAAACAATCTACTCCCAAAATATTACTCAAATATATATATTGCCATAAAATTTCTATCCCATCGGATATATTTTGAAAAAATGATATAGTTCTAAATGCAAAGATAGTAAACTATTTTAACACTATATCCACTCTCCAAAAAATCATGTTCCATATTTCTTTCAATTCATGCAGACATGTGTTTAATTTTGCACTTTTATATGTTTAATTTAGAATGATAGATGATTAATTTTTTACCATGTGAGAACATATTTCTTTAGTTAAGAGTTTTTGATGTCTCTGAAATATACGGGCAAAAAATATTTTTACCTGCTTTTACCAGTATTGCATTATTAGTTATTACATATGCTTCTTTTAAAGCAGATGTGTTTCCAAAAACCTGACCTGCTTTTACCATTATAACCTTATAATAATGTATGATTTTTTGAAAGTAGATGTGTTTGGGATGATTTATTAAAATGTGGAAATTCATTACATTCACGAAGGCGAATTCTTTGACTTGCATGATGTATCTTCTTCATATAAGTAAAAGTAACAATTAAAATTGTATCTTATAGTTTTAAAACTTAAAAAAAGAAGGCAAAAGTGTTTTACTTCTACAGAAATAATTAAGAGTTTATTTTATTTTCCTTCGCCTTATTATAAATTGCCTTTTGTTTCTATGAAATAACGTCATCTTAGAGTTCGTGTACAATTTCTTATTTTTAAATAATTAATATCACACTCAGAAGATTATCATTTGGTGCTTTTTTTTTATAATTCTTTTTTAGTTTTAACTATCTCACTTTTGTAATATATTTTTATTTATTTTAATCAATTAGTAATTTTTGTATTGCAAACGACCATAAAACATTTTCTCTTGCATTTATTGTTTTAAAAAATATTACATCTTTCTAAGTTTTATTTGCAGTTATCATTAACTTAACCTGTAGAGCACCAACACACATTGATCTTTATTATAAATAAGATAATGTTTAACAGTTACATAATATATCAGTTATGAGAAATCTTAACTTGAAAGATAGTAAATGAATTGCCGTTGTTTAGGCAAATTAAAATTTCAGTAAAGGAATAATAGGGTGGGCACAGTGATCACATCATCAGTAACTCATATCTTATTGCTCATGTCTTCAATAAATTCATTACTATCTGAGGACTTAATTAATATTCCATACTTTCAGTGTATGTCCTGTCTTTGAGTAAACAGAATTTATGTTTTATTATAGTTGTATTTCCTTCAAAATGCCTCCTTTAATCAATTTTATTTGTTTAATTTCCTTTTCAATAATATAAGTTCATTTTAGAATATACTGAATTGGAATACACTGTTAAATATGCCAATATAAACCTAAGTTTCCCAGCATAATATGGCTCCTACAGTATATGGCATAATATACTGTATATCTTGTTTAATTTTTTTCGAGTCACTATATTTTAGTTTTTTCAAAGGTCTGGTTTTTGTTCCAAAGTTATAAGTGTTAACTCAGAAAAAAACACAAAGGAAAATGTACAGTCGTTTGATTTATGAAATGAGTTCTATGATAATATAGTTGAAAACTCATCTTTCCATTTTAGGTTATTCTGTAGCTCGAGTGAAAGTAGGTGATTACCATTATTATGGTTACGGCACTGAGGTAGATTATGAAACTGCTGCAAATCAATACAAAATCGCATCTGAACAACAACATAATGCCCAGGCAATGTTCAACCTGGGTTACATGCATGAACAAGGTTTAGGAATGAAAAGAGTAAGAATATTTCATTTATTTAGTTAAATTAAAATTACACACAAAAAAAATTCTTGTATTAAATTCTTTATTTATAAAGTTTTCAAGCTATTACAAGATATATTTTATCAATATAATTTTTTATATACTTTAATAAACAGTATTATTTTTTAAAAAATATATACTAAGAGATAATTATCAGTTTTTGTTGATAAGACATTTCAGTTTTAAACTTTTTTTCAATATTTTATAAAATATTCAATTATTAGTAAATACAAATTTAATATTTTATGCTAAAAAACTGACTATAATATAAACAAATTAGAATTATTATTAATCTATTAATATCGGAAAAGCATTAATAGAATATATTGTAAAATTTTTATCTGGAGTTATTCAGCTAAATGAGTGTTCAATTATTCAGTCATCTCTAATATAAATATTATAAGATGTATAGCTAATACTAATAAGTTTTGCGGATCAAACTGTCTTAGTGCCAATAAATACTAAATAAATTATTTTGTGTAATATTTTCAATTGATTTTTACTGAATAAATATATATATTGACTAAATTAATGTATTCATCATAGTCATCTAAACTATGAGTAACAGTCAATTACTGTATTACATGCATAGTGACTGCTGATTTAACTTTTTAAAAACTTTGTATTCAAGCCAAAAATATTATGTTTAGTCAATTTTTCGTTAATAATATTATACAAGGGAGGATGATATTTGTTTTGATCTAAGATGGATTGAGCATCTTATAAAGAAATTACCTTTTTTATAATTGAGTACTTCAGGAACTGGCATTAAACCTTACTAAGCACCAGGACTTTTTTTTAACAAGCAGTCTGGGAATCATTAAACTAAAATTATCCATAATTTAAAACAATTTGATTGAAGATGTTATATAACATATCTATTTCAATTCATAATTTTTTCCATTAATTATAAAACATTTCCTTACTTTCAATAGAGAGCATTGTGAAAAATATTTTTAAATAAAGTTCATTGATACACTATTTTACTGTTGGTTTCTATATGTTATAGCTATAATTATTGATAATCATTCTTTTAATTAAAAAAGTTTCATTTCAATATGTGTTCCCTAAATTCTTATAACAGAAATTTCATACTTATTTTGTAGCAGCTTCAGTTATCTTTTCTTATTAAGATACATTTTTATTAATGAAAAGGTATAGTACTTAATTATCATTATTTTACCATTTAGGACATACACTTAGCTAAACGATATTATGATCTTGCTGCTGAAACTAGTTCTGATGCTCAAGTTCCAGTAGCTTTAGCTTTGGCAAAACTTGGAGTTTTGTACAGTTTACAGCATTTACAAGAGGTAAAATATTTTAACTATTTATTAATTAGGGCAGTTTAATTTTGACATTATAGTAAATCACTGTTTATATATTTTTTATTCATGAGTTGACATTTGTGCATCATTTAATTAGAGTGTCAACTCCAATGAAAATAGAAATGCCACATTTAAGCAATTGAGTGAAAATTTGTTTGCATTTTTACTTTTAAATAAAGTAAAATTAAATTTATAATAATCTAAATTGTCCACAAAAAATCTTTTTATTCATATGTGTTAATACCTTAAAAATGTATATATAAATCATTTTATTGCATTTTATTTATAAGTTAGGGGGAAATTCTATCCTATAAAACAGCAAAAGAATATTATTTCCATAAGGTTACAAACTTATAACTGTCATTATTGGCATCTGGTATATACATTTTAACAACTTAATTAGAAAATATTGATTTATATATATGGTAATCCTCATTATTGAATTGTTGATTTAAAACTCTTATTTTAATAACTTTTGTTATCTTTACAGTTAAACTTGGATTCACTACTACCAAATGTTAACCTAAGTAAAATACTTGGACCTGATTGGGATCTCTATGTCATGACAACTCTAGCAGTGTTGTTAGGAATTGTTGTATACTTCAGGAGAGGCCCTCAAGGATGAGAAAATAAATTGGTTCTTTCTTATTTAAAAACTTCATGTGTTAAAAGACTCCTGTTTTGATATAAACTTAATTGATGCTCATCTGTGTGTTACTGCAAGTACAAAAGAAATATTTACATTCATCTGAACTGAAAAAAATATGAAAAATCTAATCATGAAGAAACTGTAAATGAAATGTTGTCAGTATGAACTCTAATTGTATGTTTTTGTTGTATTTGTAAATGCTGTAAGCATTCCAATTCAACCATTAAAAATCTTCAGTTTCTAAGGAGTTTATTTTCAAAAGAGAAATCAACATTGTATATTAACTAAGCATTTTTTTTTAAAGAACATAAACATGAGAGTTACATATCAATTTATTATGCGCCCTGTTTGCTTTCAACAAGCTTTTTCAGCCTTGATTCTCTTTCATATTCCTTCATTCTTAGAACAAAGCTGCAGAGAGTAAATATGTCATTTTTTATTTAAATAACAAACAATACAGAATTACATCTATTAAACTCTATATCTGAAGTTAAAAATTGTATTATATCTTATTCAAATATGATAATTTTCCAGGGAAGAAAATGGCAAATAGTAATGATGGAATTGACATTTTTTTAATCTAAAAGATAATATATTCAGAATAAAAATTTTATTGCACTGATTAAATATTTCCATACCTAGATTTTATTTTATATTTAACAGAAAGTAGTTCAATATTATTCTTTTTCATCAAAATATTATCCTTACATACAAACACTTGTTTAAATATTTTTATATGTAATAGAAAGAAGATAATTTTCAAAGTTATAAAAATAAATTTATAGAAAAGGAGAAGAAAAACTTACTCTTCAAATTGACAGTTATGGTAGTGATGTAGTTCATGCTTGCATTTATATACAAAAGGGAAATGATCTTGTCGGCATTTCAAAAATTGCATGTAATCATCTATACAATAGTCTCTTAATTCTGGAGGAATTGCAGCTGATTCCATTTCTTCCTTTGTGGTTTTCACAGCTGTAATAATCATTTTGGTTCACCAATCCTTTTCTTTACACAGAAGTTAAAAGAAATTCAATAGATAATTTAACATAAATTCAATACAGATGTTTGTCATACTTAGTATTCATCGTAAATAAAATCTACATGCATTTTCACTTGCTATGTTATTCGTCTCATGAGAGAAAATAAATTGGTGCTGATATAGATAAAGACAATTAGTTACCTTCCCCAAAATTAATAATGAAATTGTCTTTTATTCTGCTTTAACTTTTTGAAAATTAAAATAATAACCATTTCAGCTATGTTGACTTTAAATTATTAGATTTTTTTAATTAAAAATATCAAAACATGTCTAATTATCCCTGTACTCATTAATACACTAATTTATTTGTTGATTTTAGAAAGGAAAAACTGAATGCAATCAATTTAGCCATGAAAGTAAAAATACAACTGTCCTCAAATTAGGATACTGAGCATTAATGGATTAAGAAACGCAAATTGAATTTTTTTTTAATTTAATGAAAAGTCTAAAATATTTATATTAATCTTAAAAATAAAATTCAGCAATGTAAAAGTAAAATGTTAGGTATTCTGATACAAGGTATTATAGTAAAAAATTCATCTTTACAAACGTATATAAATATAATAATTACATTATATTAATCTGCTAAATACTTAGTTTTATTCATTTAATCATAAATTGCAATTATGGAATGTACTTTTCAGAGAACTTGGGGTGAATATTTTAATGCAATTACTTACAAGTGAAAATTAACTTCATACATGAAATATTTAGAGAAAATGCTATTTATGGTGTATATATATGCAAGTGAAAAATTATTTACCTTTTAGGCAGAAAAATAATCAAATTTTGTTTCTGTTACAGTTATAATAATATTGTGATAGCTTGAATAAAGATTGGTCGTGATAATATTAGTTCTTTTCATTTTGCATCAACAAGTCATTCAATAATTCACCACAGATATTCTACTTATCAAAGATGCATTATATAGACATTTTTGTTAAAACAAGATGTGATAGATTAACTGTTGGATGCTCAACCTACAATCTTAGCCTTCATCCTTCTTATTCTCAAAGAATACACTTATTTATAGATCACTGGACAAATCTATTGGAAGAGTAAGAGACTGTATTAAAAAATTATGTATTTTTTAAACCTCTAACCTAGATAAAAATAGCAATATTATTATATTAATTAACAAAAATACTCAATTCAAAAAAAATGCACCAGGTATAAATAGCATTTTAACTCAATTCTAATTTAACTGTCTATTTCTGTAAATATAATAAGATTTTAAGAATTAGTTACTAAAATTACCAATAATGTGTATCTGTTATGCTGTGCAATAAAAATTTAGATATTGAAAATTTGTAAACAATAAAATCTTACATCTAGAAAAGCAGAATTGAACTAAATTTTAAACAAAGAGTTATACAAAATATATTTTTTTAATATTTTTTCTGAAAGTTAAAACTATTCTTGTATTAAACATTTATAGTTAAATAATTGCTCTTTGTGACTATTAACTGTGTTATTTTTCAAAAAGAGCTATCATGCCTCATTGTTCTTATGTTTACGATTCCCCTAATAAAGTATTTTTGTACATAGCATCAAAATTGTAAGAGACATTAAAAATGTAATTTTACTAGCTTTATACATATTGTGTATATGAGCCTTTCAAATGAATGAATATACGTGATTATCTCAAATAAGTAAATTGTAACTGCAAATTTTAATTAACCTTTATATTGTTTATTCAGTAGCTTGCATCTGTTCAATAAACAGTTTATGTACTTGTTTTAAATGGACACTACTGTACATTAAAACCTTATTTACTAAACATCAATATCATCTTCTAAGCTCTCAAGAAAAGTATGCATTTGATTTAGCATTGAAATGCTGCAGTACCTATTAATAAGTCAGTTGAAACAAAATATACTGATTAAAAAAATTAAGAGTTATTATAATCTTTGAACTTACAATTCATACGTACATTAAACATTTTGATTTTAGAAACAAATTTCCCAAACAAAAAAAAAATGATGAATGAAAAAAGAAGTAAAGATTCTTTCAGAGAATTTGAAACATAATCTTCAGTTTTTAAAACAAGCAATATATATAAAAATGATGAAAAGAGCTTGAATTCCAATGCAAAGAAGAAAAAAAATATTGTAAATTATGCATACAAATATTAGAAAAGTAAGATAAAATAATTCAAAGACAATTTAATAATCATTAAATATATAAATTTTGAATTTTAAAGTTGAACCAAAATTATGTGCAGATTCTAATTTAACTGTCTATAATTATGTCATATATGTTAAATTTTTCAAAAATTATCTCTTAAACATTAAATAATTTTGCTAAATTTTTTGATTAATTAAAATGTTAATCAAAATTTCAAAATATTATCAAATATGCACATTTTGATTCTCCAATGTATAGTTTATTAAATTTGATACATCTAGGCCATGTTTTATACCATATAGTATCAACACATACACGATGGCATTTCTTCTTTTCTTCACAATTAAGAAATTTTAAATGCTTAATTGATACTTTTAAAAAATTTAAACATTCCAAATGCATATACATTTTACAAAGATCATCGAACGATTTATAAATACTGCTATATAAGTTTAAGGTGAAAGAGAGTAAAACATTAAAGTAGATTTATTTTCACACTATAATAAACATAGTTTTAAGTTTAAGAGAAATATATGTGATCTTTAAACATAATTAACCAACGTTAGAAGGAAAGAGAGTTTATTAATAATAATAGTTCAAGTGGGGTAAAAAAAATCATTGATTACTACTATAAAAATGTATATTATTGTATACTTCATAAAGATTAATATAAAAAGAAAATTAAAGACCTTAAGTAAATTATTAAATTGGTAAGCACGCATAACCATGTATTTTAGACAAATTTTCAAAAGATTGTAGAAAAAATGAGATATAACCTTTAATTCACCCTTGTCGGTGCATATCAATATTTAATTCGTATACATAAAATACGTGAAATATCTACATTAATTGTATTAAAATATGTTGAAAAACTGAAAAAGGTTTAAACTTACTTCTTTCTTTTCTACCATTTGGAAAACCCAACATAGGGTCAAATTTCGGTTCATGAGGAGGTTCTGGTTTCGGAAGATCTGGTTCCATCATGTTACCCATATTTTTAAGGTATTCGGCTTGACTTTAAAAGCCAAAAATATAATTAATAAATAAATTATTAATCTCTAAGAAAAATCTAACTTACAAGAAACAGAATCACAAATGATTTTGTTAAAAGGACAATATTTACATTCAAGAACGGCTTAAAGATGAATTTGTTGCCAGATATTTCAAGATAAATTATTAAACAGATGATATTGAATATTGTTTTGTGTTCAAAAAATAATTTTGATGAATATTCACTTTAGTTTTAAGATAAAAATCTAACAAGAAATTAAATTATTTCAATTAGCTTAATATTGAGTAAACATAAATTAAAATATCATATATTAAAGGTTTATGTAAAAATTATAAGTTTCCAACACCTCGGAAACAAAACTTCTACTTTGATATTGCGATTGTAAACAATGAGTATGTTTTGCTGATGCAACTTAAAATTTAAAAAAGAAAATTGAAGATTTATTATTTAAATTTGAAGCCCATATGTTAGTTAGAGTATTTATTTCAATTTTACATTAATTTCTTCCTAAATTTAGCTAATGGAAGAATTTTCTGAAACAAATTCTGCTGAAATTTCCCGGCCTGAAACATTATTTTCTCTTCATATTAATTCCGTCCCCGATGTATTACTTTTGGATATATTTTCTAGACTTAATTTTGAAGAATTATGTATGTGTTCAAGGTAAATCGTGTTACAAAATTTTTTAAAAAAATTCTTATTTTATTTTGCCGAAATTTTCTTATCATCTATTTCTTGTACTTAATTTTTTTTTCTTTTTTTTTTGTCTGTGTATTTTTCTCTCTAATGTTGTATATTATTATTAAACTGTCTTTAAGTTACTTCTAGTTTCTAATATAAAACAAGTTCTTGATTGAATTCATAAATTTTCCAAATAAATGGTTAAATACTATAAAACTATTTTTTAAAAAGATATTTAGAATATATCATTACTAATTATCTTAATAAAGATTAAAACATTTTTATTTAAAAAATAATTTCTAATTTACAAATATCTCTTTTTAATAGGGTCTGCCAGAAGTGGCTCGTGCTTGCCAAAGACTTCAGCCTTAGAAAACGAATCACTGTTAGAAGACCATTAAAGTCTGGACAGTTTTTAAGCCTTATAAAGTATCATTTTACACATTTTTTAGAAGAATTCAAATTGTTGAAGCCGTGTGGTCAAGAATCTCTGTTATCTGTGAAAAGGAATGTGCTGTGGAAGTTATCTAATAAAAGTACCAACCTGAAAAAACTTGTCCTTATGTCCTGCTCTTTGTCAGCTGTTTCATTAGAAGATTTACCCTCTAGTCTTGAACATCTGAGTATTCGAGGATCGGAAATATTTCCTGATGTATTTTTTGGATTAAATCCAAATATGTTTGTTCCTCATTTAGTGTGCTTGGACATTGGTGGTGTGAGCAACTTTCTGACTAGTCAAGACTTGCATGTTTTCTCAAAGTTTAAATCTTTACGTGCACTGTACCTCGAAGGATGTTTCCGTATCAATAATGGTGGCATTGATTCAATAATTGATATTTTACCTCAACTAGAAGTTCTTGATGTAGAAGGCACTGATATTTCAAATGAAGGAGCTTTGACTATTTTCAATCATTGTACCAATGTGAGAGATCTCTTTATTGGACATACTTCTATTGATGATTTGGCTTTTGCTAGAGTTAAGACACACATATTACCTCATCTAAGATCCTTTTGTGTTAGAAATACAAATATATCCTCCATGGGTTTACATTCTTTCCTTTTGCATCATTTGAGTATGCACAAATTAGTTGTCAGAGCAAATTTTGATTGCTCTGGTTCTTGTAAATGTTTCAGTATTGGAGAAAGGCAAGTTTGTTTTCAAATTGATAACACTTTTCCATTCCTTGCTGGAATTGAATGTCAACACTATTTATCTCATAAATCATATGGTTTAAACTGAATAGGAATTTATATATAGCTTGTATTAATCATATAGTTCATAAATGTTGTGAAAAATCTAATGTTAAAAGAGCTGTAGATTATTTTGAATAACAAAGTATAATATGAAGATTAAAGATTATTTTAAAGTAAATATTTTGATTTTATAATCATATCCATTTCCGATTTTTAGGGTTTTATATTAGTATTGTGTTTTATTGGAATTCTCAGAACTTGAAATTAAATTTCATAAAATTTTGCTCTATTAAATGCATTATTTTCTTTTCACTTGATATTTACCTACTTAAAAATAATAATTTGATTTTTTTGTTGCTTAAATATTTCTTATTTTCAAATCTCTAATAATGTGTACTTATGTATTATTTTTTAAGGTAACTGAAAACAGTTGCGTGATATGAAATTTTTTTAGAATACATTATTCAAATGTTACACACCTTTTGCCTAAATAGTTCTTAGTTTATAGAATCACATATCATTTTCTGTAAAATCTTTCATTTAAAAAATGATAGTAAATATCACATAAAACCAATAAAATAGCATTTAAATGTTTGAATAAATATATTTCATGAAATAATTCACCAATTGATTTAAAGATTTAAAAAGTGATTTAGTAAGGTTATTTATTTATTTATTATTATTAATTTGTAGCTAATACAATTAGCATAAAAATAAACCCAAATCTTTGTAGAAAATAAGTATTCAGTTTAATATTTAACAAAAGCAGTTTTCAAAAATAAAACTTTATAAGTTGTAACATTAGAGATCAATTATTTGTGACTTATTACTGAATTAAAATCTGTCAAAATTATTTCTCATCAATTTTCCCATTTGTTGCAAAACTACTAACAGCATCAAAACTTGGATATTAATAAATAGCACTAAAATCAAGTAGTATGTTAGATTAAATAAATATAATAGAATATTGGAACATTTAATCAAAGAAAAATTTCTATAGTCCATTTAATGTTGCCATAGATGAGTATTAAATTATTTGAGATCAATATGATATAAAAATTTATCATCTTTTAATGAAACACTATTCTTGCATGATAAAAATTCCTGGGAGACATTAAGATGATAAAATGGCATAAAATGAATTTTGTCAAGAGCTTGGTTTCAAGTCTCCTGGGCTATTGAGGTTAAAAACCCATGTGGTATTCATTTAGTGTTGAGACGTGCCTCCAGTGCTTGGACTTTCTGATATTGAAGATCAAATATCCTCTCATTTTAGGGTTTTGAAATGTGATGTCAAGTCATCTCTGATTATAATTTATAGTTAAAAAATCTATTCCTGATAAATTTTATGTCCCTTCAAAACTTATTATTAATACGACTAAACATATTAATATTACCTCAGTTTAATGAAAAAAATCATTCTGTGATAATTGTAACATGAAATTTTGTTTTGAAGAGAGATATATCTTTGATACCATTTAGTGCATCTGATCATTCTTCTCTATGTTTGTTTTAATCATTAATACTGTGATTTTAGTATTCCGCTGGTTTCTTTAACTTTTTCAAAAAATATCACTATTTAAATTTGCTTTTATAAATAATACTCATATATAATTACAAGTATAAGGAAATTAATAAAGTAAAACAGTATCAATAAACTAAAGCTCTAATATATAGCACTTATCCATTTTATTTTGTGTCTCTGTATTGAGCTTGTTGGCTTAATATTTAGATTATTTCAAAAGAAGTTCATAAATTTTAAATCTTTGTTTCTGTTCATTTTTTATTATAGAATTATTATATAAATCATGTGCAAATGAAAGTAAAAAAAATCATGTTCTTATAGATAAAAGAGTAATTAAAGAGCAAGAAACTTATTTATAAGTGTATGACTGACTTTTAAAAACCTGCATATGAAATTATTTGCATGCTTAATAATTTTTCATTCTTGTGAAGGAATAAACTTCTTGTCAGGTTTTGAAATCATTGAAATTCACTTTGACTTAGACTTTGAAGGAATCACTGCAAATGACAATTCAATAACAATTTTTAAAAAAGAAGAAAATTTTGAAGAAGACATTCAACTTAATTTTGTACATTATTGATATTTTTTTCAAAATTTGCCCATATTTCTGTAAAAATTGAAAATAATTTCACTTCCAGTTTACAAAATTGATCCTTCTTCCGTGTGATAATTTTTTTTTCCTGATATAAATAATGAATGCTGCATAAACATTGAAGTAATCATTTATAAAAACATATAATTCCATCCCTTTAAAAAATGGGATGACTGAATATATAGTTAATGGCAGATTTAAATATTTTGTGACCTCATGCCAGTGCACTTCAGACTCCTCTTTTTATTTTGATTACTTCAATATAAATTTATAAGAATCAATTTAGCTGCACATTTTTAGCATGTTAATGATTTATTTCAGATTAGTTGTTTATTTTTAATTTTATATAAATATATTTGTAATAACCTATATGATTTCAAACTGACGTCAGGCTACCTAGTTTGAGAACGATATTATTGAAACAGATGTGCTTATAATTTTTTTAATAATTAAATGAATATAATGAAATATTTCAGAATCTTACCTTATATAATTAAGCATTAAAATTGTACTAACAGTTTTAGAATCCCTTAAAAAAACTTGCTTTTCTTTCACTATATGACCCTGGAGAATTTTCCTGTTGGTAATCTGCCACTGTACATTGTTAAAATAATTTCATGAAATTTAGGCAAACATATTTAGCTATCTGAAAATGTTATGTTTAGTTGTTAAAAATTGTACATGAAAGAGTATTGTTGGATAACAAGATTGTTATAAATTTTTTCAAAATTATTCATTAATAAAAATATTTATTATTATTTTGAATTGATAATGTATTTTATCAATAATTTTGTATTAATTAATTGAAATATTTCTTTAATCTATGAATTGAAGCTTTATATATTCTTTGCATTAAACTTTTTTGTATTTTTAATGAAAGGAATGCTGATTTCATTCTTAAGAACTAATCATTGCTAAGAATTAAAAAATGGTGCAATAAGTTTATAAGTGAAAAGGACTGGGTTAAACATGAAAAATTTTTCCACTCATGTAGATTTTTTTTAAAAACTGTGTTCATATGTTGTTTTATGTCCTTCTAAATACTAATACTGGTTTAAAAGTATATTTATTCATAATAGAATCATTAAATAAAATTGCCTTGTTGACCATTCCATTTCGTTTGTATTAGCTCTTATTGTTAACTTATTATTTTTGGATTGTTGATTTATTATAGCTATTTTATATTTTATTTAAAAATTATTGTTGTAACTTTGAAATCTTAGCATTTTATCCAAACAGTATTTAAAATGAATAATATATTCAAAAAGTTTTATAATGATGCTGACATAAATAAAAGAATGATTGTTTGAAATATACAAATTGTTTTTTTTTTTTATCTTAATAAGAATTTTTATATTCTTAATATGTACCATCATCATTTATGTTCATTATTTTTTTAAAATGCATGTAGAGTTTATGAATTTCGGATTCCGTTTATAATGTGATTGTTTTGTGCAATGAAAAATGTGAAACTGAGTTCAATATGCATGAGTGAATGTTAACTTATCTTCATGCTTATTTTATCAAATAATTAAAGTTGTTTTTGATTAACGCTGTTTTAGTTTCAATTAATTTGAAAGTAACTTGCATTTATCCACAAAACAGCATATTATTAGGTAGAAGGGACAGTTTAATCATAATTAATCATAATGAATTTCAGCTATTATGAAGAATGAATATTAACTGTAAAGATGTTAAGTTTTTAGCGTAGCGGATTCGGATGGAATGGACTTTATTTGAGGGCAGCACAAACAAATTTATTTACAGGATGGCTTGATAAAGTAAAAATTCAGATAAACACAATCCAGCAGTCAACAGTCACTAACAGCGTAAATGTAAGTCTTACGCACAATAAACAGATTGAAAAACAGCTATCGTATAGCACATCAAACAGTAAATCACAGCGAGCTCAATAATGCAACGTTAAAACGTAAACACACCTCACTAATACTCTACTCCAGCGAGACCCTTTTCTTCCTTGAGAAAACTCTGAACTAACTCACTCACTCCGTCTACTCGTCCCTTATATAGCCGAGGAAGCGCGTGCCCCGAAACACGCGAAATTTCTCAAAACAACGTGCGCAATCCAGTGGCTACTAGACTATTCCTTTCGTGAAACCAGTCAGGCTGGCGCGAGGCTCCTCACCAAACGTCACCATCTTTGGTGCATTTTCATGCCGCTCGCCTTCTTGTAACAATATGTAGGAAAATTTTTACAAAGGCATCTTAACGAAAATATTTCTAAAATCGTCCATACTTTTATACAACCGGTCCAAAAAGCTGGATAACAAATAATGTTATTTTATTTTTCGAATTTGCAGTGACAAAAGAAGGCCAAACATACGCTAAGCAGCAGCACACAAGCAGTAAATTGACATTGAATAATTGAAGCTCTATATGTTCTGAGAGAATTCGCTTAGCTGTTCACTTGAGTTCAACTCAACTAACTTCTTTTTAAAAATGTTGTAACAGAGAAGTACTTTCTCGAGATGTCATATTTTCAATCTTAATCGATATAACGCTAAAATTCCAGCAATATCAATAACTTTCTATTTTGTCATCAAGACCGAAAGTCCTTGATCCGACATTTGTTAAAGCTATATGTAAAAATATTTTAGTTTCAAAGTTAATGAGCATGAATGATTTTATATATAAAGCCCAAATACAGGAAAATTCTAGTGCTGAAATGAGCGATCTATAGATTATTGGGAGACAGCTACTTAATATAGAAATTTCGAAAATTATTTAATTTGATCTATAATTATATTTTTTTAGATTCTTAGTCACTCTTTACAATACATTCTGTTAATTATTTTTAAATGAAACTATTAATGTACATTATTTTTTTATATCTCCTAGTAATTGTCTATATTTTATTGTTAACTTTTAAAGTAATTTTTTCTGTTAATTTAATAGTTTGCTATTGATTTTTATAATTTCTTTGGAATCGATATTTGAATCAAGATGATCAGTTGAATGAATAGCTAAATTATGCAATCCTCATTTTTTCCCTTGGAATTCCACAAATAAATTTTAATTTTAGAATTGAAATCGAAAGTTTCGCTCTGTCGTGTTGGGTTGTGGAAACCTTGATGATAGATTTTTTTATATGTCATAATTTCAAATTAGCTATGGTCTAAAAATAATTTCCTGATCATTCGAACTTTGATTGCACTGTAGATTCTTTGTTGTGCGGTCTATTCTGTTTCCTACGAAATGTAAGTAGTAAGTTAACAAACTCCTTTCTAAAACCGTATAAGTTCAGAATATTTTCTTGCAGTCTCTGTCTTGCCTGCTTTTCTACTCGCTTCATTACACCGAGATCTCGCCATGGCTTGGACAGATAAATGAAACCAAAACGATGCAATAGCTGTTGTTTTTTTAAGTATGAAAAATAAAAAGCATTAAAGAACTGAAACGTCCGCTGCTTCAAATCATGATTTACATAAATAATATAGTTCATACATCTTCAATCCTCTTACTATTAACGTCACCGTGCAGCTTTTGTACGGGTGGGTGGATTTTTGTTTCAAATAAGGGGTTCAATATGTAGTGAGGCATTCTTGGGGATAACTTGTATTACCCGCTGATGCGATTGGGCCGGGATGGCCTGGTTGGTAGAGCGTTGGACTCGTACTCCTTCGGTTACGTGTTCGAAACTCACCGACCAAAAGATTCCCCGAGTGTATGGCGACTGGCGCTCGTTAAATCTGTTCGTGGTCACAAAGTCCTCCATGTCGAGAGTAACATCACTGGGGGGTACTGGGTCAGAGGTGATCGTTCTCTGTTCCAGGTCTAAATCACGATCTGAGAAGAGTGAATGAATTTGCATGAATGAAGTCCGCCCCCTAAGAAGAGTTGTGACGTGTGTGCGACTAAATCGTACTCTTGGCCCTAGATGACGCTACTTGTAAAACAAAGAGCCGCATTTCCTAGGCTTAAATCATCTGCTGATCGCATCAGCGGGGTTTGTCCTGGACAAGTGCCATTAATCACAACAACAACTTGCATTACATCCTACACCCTCATTTGAAACAAAACGATCCATCAGTGAAAAATTTGCATTGTCAGGTTAGAAACGAGAGGGTTAATAGAAGAATTTTCTTAGAACAATGTATATGTGCTTATGCAATGGTAATACTTATAATTCAAACTTTCTAGAACTGTGAGTCTATTATTAACGCCTCTAGTCAGGACCTTTTAGAAGAGGGTGGTACTATCCTTTTTTCTGTCTGGCATTTATAGTTAGCTATTGACTATATTTGATTGAAGTCGTACTACATACAAATGGAACCTAAATCAAGCCTATCACCTTTTTTAAAATAACTTATTTAAGTACCTTTTTCTATTGCCTTCAACATAAGTTTCTGTCTTTTATCTTATCACAATTTCGGTATTCAGTGGATATTCTATTGAATTTTCGGCTGTGTTAATACGTAATTTTGATGTATTATCGAACCTAGTACTTAATAAACAGTTTTTCTTACGAATTTAGAGGTTCTGTATCAAAATATTTAAAATAGTAAATTAAATTAATTGGTATTTCAGATGAAAGAATAATTTAAATGTAATGGAAGGGGAAAAAATAGATATGCTAGTCACCCAGATTAATATCATATTGCTACGGATTCATTGGGTTCGCCTTCTGAAGACAGTCAGCTGACCTCAGAAGGAAAAAACGACGACGTTTATTTCACACAAAGACGACAAATGTATACAGCCGAGACGAGCACACAGCAGCACATTTCAACAGACAATAAAAAACATAGAAATCGATGACAGAGCACAAAGCGGCAAGACAGAATCTAGCAGGAGAGGGGGGCACTCGGTGCTTCGGTCTTTCCAAACGGCTGAAGTTCTCACTGTCTCCATGCTTTAGTTGCCGACTCAGTAGCACACGACTGGCTATTCCACACGTGACGCGATGCTGCTTCCACGGTAAACAATAGGATTCGGCACACTCACTTGAGTTTCACACAACGTTGGCACTCCGCCTTTGCTTCACTATCCTCTCGAAAACTCATTATTTGTCTACAACTCTGGCTACACTTCAATTCACCTTTGCAGCTTGAGACTACCTGTCTTTTATAGCTATCAGGAAGTTGACCAGGAACCTTCTGGGCCTATCATAACGCATCTCGGTTTCTATTGGACGGATAGTTAAAATTCTGGAAGTTCTCAGCAATATCCTATTTATCGCCAAGCTTTCGGATGACTGATACATCACCCGCTCAAAATGCAACAAGACTGATCGTAAAACAGTCTTTCTTACGATGATAATTGTGCTAGGAAGCGAAATTACAGTTTTGTACCATCATTTTATTCATATTTCTTGCTCAGAATTTCTCATTCTAAATGCATACTATTCTCCATTTCAAAAACCCATGTATATTTCTTTTAAGCAGAGGGGTAAGACGTGTGAGTAAGAAGAGCGTTTTTCAGGGTGCGTTGTTAAGCGAAATGTAAATGATATTCATTAAAAAAAATCGTATTTGATTCTAATCCATTATTTGTGTAACGCCTTTATATATTGTTTAATAATAAGTAACCATTTCCTTCTGCATCTGTCATTCCAATCCTATTTTAGACAAACCAAAGCCGACTGAGGCATTTGTAAAAGCGGAATAGAAACATGTAACTATTTGGATACATGTTTTTATTTCCATTTATAAGATTTATATGAATGTTCCAAAAGTCAATAATGAGTGTTTAGAAATCCTTTTTGATAAGCATTTGTAGGAAAGGCCGATAAATGGCAATAGAGATATTAGGATAATATTTAAACTGGAGGCTTGTGAAAATACCAGGATTTATGAATAATTCTACCATTAAAAATACTACCAATATATATTGATTAAAAGTGCCATTTTCATGAAATTTAATCAAAATAAATTAATTCTAAACCAAAATAATAAAAGATGCATTGTATTTGGAAAGCGCTAATGTAGTTACTACTAAAACATAGAGAAACTTGACCAAATTAGTAAAAATATTAAGTAAATATAAGCGAAAAGAATGATTAATCTGGCCTGAAGACTCAAAGTTCCCCTTATTCAAGGATTTAATCAAGGGATTGTTTTCTGAGAGTGATCTGACTTTCATCCCCACAAAATTGAGACCTTAAAGATAAAACAGTATCACGAAAATAAGGCAATAGAATAATAGATAGATATACAATATCAAGTAAAATTATTACTTCAAACTCCATTCAAAATCACAACAAAACACAAACTTTAAACTACACGAACTACAAAAGACCTCTCAATAACAAATAAATAAAAAAAATTGGTTATATATATATATGTGTGTGTGTGTGTGTGTGTGTGTGTGGTTTCATTCATAATGTAGCCATTTGATTAATTTAAATTATTTTTACAAATTTTGAGAAAATTCATTATTTTTCTAAATTGTGTACAGTTATGCAAAATATTTTTTCCCCGTAAAAAATAATCTCCAGTTTTGAAGCTTTTTGAGAGAAACCTCGTAAATTTAATAATTAATTCTCTCCTGGTGAAGGTTAACTTCGCTTTAAAACAAATCGTGACTGAGTAATTTTTATTATCTCATAAATGCACAATTTTATTCAACTGAATAAATTAGTAAAACCTTTAACTCTTAACGATTTTCCTCCTCTGTTTCCATTGTTTTGTCTATGGATTATTTTAGCAGTCGTAATTTCTTGAATATCTGTTGGCAGAAGCTTATTGCCATAGCAACCGAACTGGCAGCAATTTAAGCTACGCAGGCAAAAACATGGAAGAAAACGGTTGTGCAAACGATTTTGATATATCACCAGAAGAAGCAACACGATTAAAAGACGCTTTTAAGGATAAAAATTTCTTGAAATTATTCCATGAATATTTGGAAGATGTGAATAGTGCGAGCAGTAAAGAGGCTTACGAAGAAGAAATTATATCTCTAGAAAAAGAAAGAGGATTCGAAGTTAAATTTATCCATCCGGATCCTGTTTACGTCATGAAATTCATAAACAATGATGGGAAAATATTTATAAATATATGCAGAAATCAATACGTACGTGAACCAACGTTTGAAAAAAAGAATACAGGTAATATTTTTATCTTTTTTTCTTAATAAGATAATAATTATTATTATTTCTTAAGGCGAGTTTTAAATCATAGTTAATACATTTATTTGTTTAAATATAAAATTTAGAAGCAATTCATTAAAAGAACTATTATTTGAACAATAAAAGAAATGTTCTTTTAATGTTTAAAAGAACATTAAAAGAACTAACACTATTTTTTTTATTGAACAAATTTTATTATTATATTCATGAGTTTCATATTTGTGCCGTAATTTTACTTTTTATAAAACATTAAGAATGAAATCTTATTTATTGGTCTAATATTCGAACAACTAAGACTAATACAGTTTTGATTTTTGAACGAATCTTTTTATTGGTGTAATGTTCACGAATTTCATAACTTTACGGTAATTTCCCTATTTTAAAAATAATAATTTACTGAAATCGTGTTCTTCAAGTTATATGCTGAAACTTAATGTTTCATTCATTTTCTCATATCTTGTGAGCACCAAAATAAAACAAAATAGCTGTAGAATTTGGTGAAACTATCGATAAAGAAAAAAAAAATTAAGCTAAACAATTTTTCTCCCAATAAAATTAATCACCGCAATTCGTATTAATTTGAAGAATTAAAAATCAAGCACAGAATTTACAAATTAATGATTTTTTTTCAAAAATTCAGCATATTTACTCATCTTTATTATATAAATAAATGCGCACATTCAATGATTTCTAGAGATGTACTGTGAATAAATTTACAAAGTGAGCAAATTCGAATTCAGAATATATAAATATTCACGATCAAAATTCAATATTGAGACTCGAAGGGATAGAGGATTAAAAGGAATTATTTCTAATGTTAATGCAAGTGTATTCAACTTGCTATCTTTACAATCATGTTGTATATAGTAAAAAAAAGTGACATCCAAAACATTTTTTTAATTTTTTTTTCCTTTAAAGATATTGCCGGGGGTACATTATTCGATACTTACGTATTAGACCTTTCAAATTTATCGCCAAATTTGAAGTCGTCGCCAATGAGTTGCTAAACCGCCAATTATGGCAACCCGGCAATTTTGTAATGTGTTGATCTTTATCGCCAAATTTAAATCTGTCGCCAATGAGTTACTAAACCATTGGCGACCATTGGAAAAGACGGTCTAATAAGTAAGTATCCGTTATTCTCCCCCCCCCCGTTGCTACATCTTAGCCTGCATAATTTCCAAGATATAAAGAAATCGTGAAATTTTTATCGGTGAAATTTGGTTTAAACTGCTACCAAAAACCGCCGAAATTCACTAATCATAGACAACAAAATAAAATAAAAATTATTATCTGCACGAGCATCTCAAAAAAAAATAAGCTTTTAATAACGCGTAGTCCATCGCATTTACAAAAGCTCTGATTAAAATAATAAGTTAATCACCACAGCAAATAAAACCTAGAAAAATGTCATTTTGAGCACGCGATGATATGAAATGAAATAAATAGAAAATGTGATATTTTTTTAAACAGTCAATGCGAGACAAAGTTTTATTGGATCGTTTGCAATGCTAAAGTGACTCATTCGATGAAACAAATTAAAATGAATAAAAATTATAATTTAACTTGCACGAGCACGTGGTGCTTGGCCATTCAAGAAATGATGTTCTGACATGATACATTGAGATATGCATAGCAGATTTCATTTTTAATCTTTTTTATGATTATCCGCATTCGGCGTGCACATATGATTAGTTCACCCAAATTCTTTTCAATTAAATTTTTTGTTTATAACTTGGCCTCTTAAGGGACTATAAGACATTTAATAGTTAAACAGACCTCGAAAGATGGTCGAATGTGATTCTCCTTAACATAACAAAAAATTCTTAAACTTAATACATGTTTTGCCAAGTTTTTATAGAACGTTTATCCTTATAATTATGACTTTTTAAGCCAGTAAAATAATTTTCATTAATTAAAATATATGCGAAAAAAACATATTCGGTATAAACACTTAAAAACAGGATTTGTTTGAGCGCGAAGTTTTTCAGAAAATAATTGTACTAACAAATGTTACACTAACGTCATAACAGGAGTATCATGTAAAGCGATAAATATTTTAATAGATTTACTAAAGTGAATTTACTTTTTATATTGTTAAAACTTGAGAACAATTTTCATAAAAATATTTTTATCATTTTAGTAAGCTCTAAAAAAAGTATACATAATAATGCTTTTATTTTGTATTATTTCTTCTATTATGTGTGTATAAACATACCTGAAAGTTTTTATATTAATACGAAGGACTATTTTTGTTTAATCCTGCGCGCAAGCTCTAAAAAAATGCAGTGTTGAGAAAAAGAACTTTAAAGTAAAACTAAACCTTTATTAAACTCTATTCACGAGTGCCACAATCAAATATTATTGACCTTCATGTTTCTGAATGAAAATTCAACATTGACCTACAAGTTTTTGACTATATCTTTTAAAGTAATTAAATTACACACATTTGAAATACCTTGAAATACTCAGAATGGTCTCGGCTATTAAATGAAATCCTAACAAAAATTTCGAAGAATTAAAGATTCAAAGCTCCTATAGTCTCTTACAATTTTTCCAGCATTTTCAAGTTTCAAATTTTAATAATCATATAACCCAAACCATTACAAAAGTTTACGCTGTTTTTACAATTGTACTACGCATCATCTATAATTTTCAGTCAATTCCCATAAAACTGAAATCTTATACTATAATACGAGGAATGGTTGTCAAGTCGAAAATCGCCCCAGAATTAATAAACTCCGGTAAACTTGGGGGTCTGGGGTTTTTGGCCACGAGGAATCGATTGGCGCCGGTTTTGAAGCGCTACGGTTGAGCAGTTCGGAGTTACAGATAGGATATTTTCAAATTTTATTAGTTCGCCGTAATGGCTACTTAAATTTTCAAGTGGTAACGTGCTGCCATCTATAGCCAATATGCCATCTATATCAATATTCACATATATATTTTTTTCATTTCATGCAGACACGTGATGAAAATTGCATTTTTATATGTTTAATGCGCAATAATAATTTATTTTTTTAAATTTGAGTTTTTGTCAATCTGATGGCAACATATTAATAAGATAATTTTTCCCCTTTTACTCGTAACGCATGCTTGGAGCTTAAGTTTTAATTTTATCTTATACTATAATACGAGGAATGGTTGCCAAGTCGAAAATCGCCCCACATTTCCGACATTTCAACATTCATCAGAAAAAAATAAGGATAACTTTGATATTTGTACTAAATTTTCTTTCAAAAAAGTACGATTCTAATTACACTGCTTTTTATCAAGGGAAATTTGTTAATGAAATTTTGAATTTAGCGCTCGTTCGTTAACTGAAAAGATTCGTTCTTTTTTATTCGTTCAAAATTCCAATTTCCAAATATTCAAATTTCCAAAAAAACATTTAAGGAACCGATTTCGATTTCATTTCTCCGAGCGGAGCTCGGTCACCCGCTGGTTAAAGAAAAAAATGATAAAACTTTAATTAAGACAAAAAATTTGCTACAATGAAACATGTTTTTTAAAACATAAGAGTGCACAGAAACAGAGCCGTTCAGCATTGAAGTCTTACATGCGCTGCATAATGTTTTTTTTTTTAAATAATTTTTGATATATTACGAGGAATTATTTAATATATAGTATTTCCCTAAATCATCATAAAATTGAGTTTTTAATTTTACTTTTCAAGCAATATTTTATTCTGTTTCAGTCATTAAATATGCTTCTGAATAAATCATGGTCTAAATTTTATATAGTACTTTTACGCATTATGGTAGAGTCTCCATTTTTGTTATCCCCAAAGCTTATAAGTTTTGCAAAGAACTTATGTCACTTTCTCGACATTCATTGGTAATGTAATCAATGGGATTTTTTTTTCACTCTTAAATGTATCTATGTACTTTCATAATGATTTTATTTGATTCATCTGGAACGTCACCTAAATTGGCCATTTTCAAAAATATTTTGACCGCTTTTAATTATTTCGATTTTAATGTTATTCAGAGAAATTTAAATTCTGATGCGGCACAATGGAAAAATAAGGTAATTTTACAAATGCACTGTACGAGTTAAATCATTCATTTTTGACTTGCTCTTTTTTATTTTATGTTTTGTGTGTTTTAAATGCATAGGCATAAAAACTACATATTAAGCCTTTTTTCCAATCCTTTCTTTTGCTAATGTTTCTCTTATATATATATATATATGTGTGTAATGATATTTTAAAATTTAAAGTAATCTTGATTAATTTCTTAATTTTTTCATCTTAATTCAGCCCATAGTAATTCATTCTAAAATATTCTCTTATTTCCTGATCCCATTCCACTTTTTCTATTTGATTAAATCAACTGAAGCTTTGTAAAAGTGCTGCGTCATCAGTTCCATGCGCTGAGTGAAGGGATAATAACTAGCTGATGTAAACAGATTCTTTTTAAGGATCCCTGCGTTTCTCTTGTGAAGGTCGACACATATGAGAATCCCTATCAAAATCAACAAGTTGTCTGATTTATGAGAATCTCATGATATATAAGACCAGCGATAAATGATTTCTTTCCTTTATTTATGTTCTGTTTTTGTGCCGCGCTCTGAGCCCACGTGCATTTTCCATGCTGCTTGTATGTAATGCGCGCCTCTCGAGATGGATGAAAACGAGTTTAAAAAATTCAATCTGTTTTCTCTCTCACCCTTGGGCTACGAGTTTGAACCTCCACGCCGAAGACTGTGTGTGTGGTGACTGGCGCACGTTAAATATGTCGTCACCACAAAGTTCTCCCTTTCGAGAGTATCCCGAGTATCGGGTCAGATCGTTCTCTGTTCCTGGTGATCGTTGTCTGTTCCAAATTACTGTTCCAATAGTTCTAAATTACGATCTATGGCCGAATTAATTAAATGCATGAATGAATTTCGTTAAATAGAAAGGGTTTGTGACGTGTGTGAGCTAAAAGTTATACTTCTGCCCGCCGTTGCTTAGGAGTCCATACCCTCAGAAACTTTATCCCCCGGGGGGCACCTCGTAATTGAGGATGAGATGCTTCCGGTATGGTGGTTGTATCTCGCCAACCAGGTGGTCACAATAACAGTGGGGGTTAAGCTCCACCCTCGATGACGGGACGTACTCCCTTCGGGTAGGGTTATACCTGGGCCGGTGACGGCCATTAGGACTCACCCTCAGTTCCCGAAATTTGCTGTTGCGGAGGTCCGGTCATTCAGTGTCGATGGTTAATCCGTGTGCCTTCGTGGCGGGTCAGAGAGTCTGTTATATGACTTACCCTCAAAAACTTTCCCCGAGGGGCTGGTTGGTTGTTTGGGTTTTATTGGCACAAGAGCCAAATGTTGGCCAAACTGCGCCAGACAAATGGTTAAAATTATTTCATTAGCAGTTTAAAATCTACAAAAACGTAATTTTCCTATTGATTTTTTTAATTCTGTGCTAGATATTGGCAATAAAACAAGTCTTTGGTATAAACACGATTTAAGAAGCGATAAAAACTAAATAGAATTGTGGAAACCAATCAACTTCAAAAAGCAAAAAATATTTTTGTGGGGATGTTCACCCACTAAGTCTAGAAGGTAGTGATGATGACGAAGAAAACAAATGATTGCGATGATACGTAAAAACGAGACACTGTATTAAAATGTGCAAAAATCAGCATTGCATGGCGGACATATCGGTGCTTCATTTGCAAGCAACTAATGTTTGTGGGTGAAACAAGTGTGTCCTATGCGAAGACGAGTTAATACCCGGGGGGCACCTCGTAATTGGGGATGAGATGCTTCCGGTATGGTGGTTGGAACTCGCCAACAGAGTGGGTACACAAATAGGTGGGGGTTACGCTCTTCTTATCGATGACGGGACGTACTTCTTTCGGGAAGGGTTGTGCCGTGGCCGGTGACGGCCATTAAGGATTCAACCGCTGTTCTCGCCAATTGCTGTTGCGGTGGTCTGGTCATTCAGTGCTGATGGTTAATTCGTGTGCCTTCGTGGCGGGTCGAAGAGTCTGTTCTATGACTATGACTTGCCCTCAGAAACTACTGCCTCTCTCCTTCCGTTGTAAAAATATGGTACAGAATTTTAGTTAAAGTAAATAGTAAACTTATCTCTATTCAACGATAATCCTTATCAGCTATTACCAAATGTTATTCAACAGTATCTAATGAGGCCTTACAAGTTTTGAGTGGATGTCCACCGTTAGATTTAGAAATACAACATATGATTACAGTCTCAAAAACCATAAAGCAACATAAAATCTGTGAAAATGTAGACGGTAAAATTAATATCGAATTTATAAAAAACACAACCCCGTGGGAGTATGAAAAAATCAATTGGTGGATCAAAAATCAATTAGAAAAAGTGGAATGGGATCAGGAAATAAGAATATTTTATAATTGAATTACTATGGGCTAAATTAAGGCAAAACTTTGGAAATTAATTAGAAATTAATATTTATATATGTATATATATTCTTATTTCATGACCATTACTCAATTTGCTATTCTTGCAGGTACAGAATGGAAAATACCCGTAATACTGTCCAAACCTAGAGAAGACGTCGATAAAAAGAAGGCGAAATGCACCGTTTTGGATGTGATGTTCCACCCCAAAGCGATGGAACTTGCCGAAAAGAACTCACGCTTCAAAGGCGTCGTTGAAGACACTGCTCGAACGACAGTCCGGGATCAGTTCGGAATCGATCTGAGTTCTCAAACTGCTATCTATCCGAAAATGAAATACAAAGGAAAAGCCCCTCCAGTGGTTTTGCGCAAAAACTTGCAAAGCAAACAGGAAGAGTATGTTTGCGAACCGATAGAGGATTACGTGAAGACCCTTTTGCCGAAAGTTACAGAAACGAAACCTTCTCTACGAACCAAAGAACCCAAATATTGTGTAAAATACAGAGACATTCTGGACTTGAAGGATTACAGTTTGATGGGATATACCGACAAAGCAGCGCCTAAAGAAATAATCGTCGAAGTGCAATTACCGCAGATACAGAGGGCAAATGATGTTGAACTCGATATTCTAGAAAGAAAATTGCTACTCAAAAGCAGTCCTGGTGTCAGTCCTTCCTATAGCTTAGATCTGGATTTGAGTTACGCTATAGACACAAACGCTGGAGCTGCAAAATTTGATAAGGGCAAAAAAGTATTAACCGTTACTCTACCGATTAAAGAAAGAGGTATACCAAGGGAAATTTTAACTGGTGAAAAAGTTGAAACTACCCATTGAACATCAAAAGAGAACAGCCTAAGCACGGAAGAACATTAAATATCAAAGATATTTAAGATATAAATGTTAGTTCTTGAATTCAAAATATAAAATTTACAACGGCCATTACTTCCCTCAGAAATTATTTTTAAATGTATAAATCATATATATTTGTGTATCTGACTTTGAAACAGAATTTTGGACATTAAAGTGTGAATGTGAAGTTGTGATGTTATGCTTTAAGTAAACAGCATCACCAATTCCAAATATAATTATTTTTGAGATCTACAAAAAAAAAAAAAAAATCGGTACTTACGTATTATACTATCCAACTTTATCGCTAAATTTGAAGTCGTCGCCAATAAGTTGCTAAACGGCCAATTATGGCAATCAGGCAAAGGTGTAATCCCTTAATCTTTATCGCCAAATTTAAATCCGTCACCAATGAGTTATTAAACCTTTGGCGAAGACGGTCTAATACGTAAGTACCGAAAATCGTATATTCATTATATTATAATTAATCTGAAACGGGAATTATTTACTTAAAATATGTATGCCACACAGGCTTGTAAATTGTGCTGAAATTCCATTTTCTTATTTTGTTTCATTTTTAATACAAACTAGACTTTATAACAAACTAAAACAGCAAATTACATGTGTATTGATAAAAAGAAATGGGATTTCTTTACGTTAAATTTTTTTAACAAAATTAAAAAGTTTATCAATAAAAGAAATCAAATGTACTGATAAAAGCAGGTTCAGCCTTTTAAAAACGCATCTGCTTTCAAAGAAGCGTACATAATAATAATGCTATACTGGTTAAAGCAGGTAAAACATTTTTGCCCGTAAATTTCGGAGATATCAAGACCTAACTAAAACGTCATTTTCTCACATGATAATAAAAATATATCATTAATTCGAATCAGGTAGATAAAGAGAGAAAGATTAAAAGGATATTCGAATCTCTATTCCGAAAACAGCATCTTATCACGTATTTCATACATGATTCTTCTATTTTTCTATTATATTAAAAATTTATACTTATCGTAAATAAAAGTCATTGTGGCTATGTATGCATATCTGTAGGTTCCACATTCCTTTCTAAAAAATGGGTCAAATTTAATTAAGTTATGTGTACTTATTTTAAAGACGAGAAATAAATGCTGTCAACTTACCAAATTACAAAAATTAATTAAATATCCAATTGATTAGAATGAACTAAAACTTCGCGGTTTTTTCACAGTAATTTCAGAAAAATTATTCAGAGGGAATTATTTTAAATTACCATAAATTCAAAATTTTATCATTTCATTTAAATTTTCTATTTCTTCAAACTGTTTCTTGTGATAACTAATAATTTCTTAAATATTTAAACGCATTAGAATTAATTCTTCAATTTTGAAATATACATCAATATATTTTTTAAGTTCTGTTTTGTATTTATGCATATATTTTTATCAATCATTAAAAGGGATTTTATTTTTATTCAATTTGTCTTTCAACTGTAGTAATTTTTTTATGCGGGTTGGGGGGGGGGGGATTTTATGTAGATGAATTTGGGACAAGGAATGTATAGGCTCTCTTTTGCTAAGTAATCATAAGACTTTGAACTACACTACCAATATATTTTTAATATCTATTTTATACCTATACATATATCTTGAAAAAATGTTGTATATTATGTTTTATATAAAAACAGTTTCTACATTAAAAGTATTATACATGATCTTATTTTAATTTCTGATACATCAGTTAACGATATAATAAAGATAGCGTGAGCACTAAAAATATATTAAATACGCATGTGAACATAAACAAGCAATATAAAATCAAGATTAAAATGAAATCTGCTGTGCATATTTCAATGTATCCTTGTCAGATCATCATTTCTTGAACGGCCAAGCACCTCGTGCGAGTTAAATTATATTTTTACTCATTTTAATTTGTTTCATTGAATGAGTCACTTTGGTATTGCAAACGACAAAAAAAAAGAAAACTTTGTCTTCCAATTACAGTTCAAAGAAAACATCACATTTCCTATATATTTCATTTCATATAATCACGTGATCAAAATGAGATTTTTTTAGGTTTTGTTGGCTGTAGTCATTAACTTTAAAAAAAAATCAGAGCTTTTGTAAATGAAATAGCATCACGTTATTAAAAGTTGATTTTTTTTAAATGCTCGTGCAAATAATAAAATTTCAGTTTTTCGCCTACGGATTTTTGTTGAAGCTCATTCCCAAAATAACATCATGTTCTAACA
This sequence comes from Argiope argentata, assembly GCA_026289955.1. NCBI lineage: Eukaryota > Metazoa > Arthropoda > Arachnida > Araneae > Araneidae > Argiope > Argiope argentata. The sequence goes on from JAOUZG010006867.1 coordinate 905,423, forward strand.
TGATAATAATACTTATCGTTATTTTTTACAATATTTTAAAAATTCAATTATAATTATTTATCGAATTTTTTTTTCTCTTTCTTTTCCTTTTCCCAATAACTTTTGAGACTTTTAATATATAAAATATTTACGAAAAGAGACCAACATATAAATGAATTTCACCATAACTTCTTATTGCTCTCCTGTTTCAAAAAGTGTTTTGAATTACGGCTTCAAAAAAAGAAAAGAAAAAGAAAATTCAATTTCTTCAATTTACCTGCACCTCAGTATTAAAGAAAGAAAGAAAAGTAAAAGTGAATAATGGATAATAGAAAAGAAAGACGAAAAAAGAACAACAACAATAATAAAAAAAAAGAAGAAGCATAGCACACGAGCTCCGAAAGTTTTTGTCGGAGCAAAATCATCTCTTGATGATGCCACTCTCAACAAAAGCTAAATGCCAAAAAAAGAACAGCAAGCCAACTTTATTAAAGAAATCTCTGATATTTTGGTACAAATGATCCCCGCCGCGACTCAATAGAGCGCATTTGACAACGGCTATAAATATCGGAGAATTCATTAAAGCCTTTCTCTGCTCAGCACCTTGAAGATAAAAAACACCTTCCCAGTTTGCTGCACCTATTTCCTGTATTGCCAGGGGAGGAGAGCTGTATTTAATGAGGCAGAAGACCCCAAACACGGTCGATTCGATACCTCTCACGCTGCCCGAAGAATGGTTTCGATAGCTGCGAGGAGGGTGGTATTTCGAAATTGAAAAGTCGATGCCGGCGTAATGCATTCGAATACAATGGCTTATTTTCATTTGGAAATCTATGGAGACGAAATGGGTTTGAGGACAATAAATTTCATTTAAGACGAAAAAGGAAATTTGTTCCGGATAACGCTATAACTATTACTAGGATTTAAGCAATTAATTATTTTTATCATGTCGGAACATAATGTTGGTTTTGGGAATGAGGTTTGTGGCGTCAACAAAAATCCGTACGCGAAAAATTGAAATTTTATTATCTGCACGAGTGTCTTAAAAAATCAGTTTTTAATAATGTGTTGCCATTACATTTACAAAAGCTCTGGTTTAAAAACAAAAACAAGTAAACGACTGCAGCAATTAAAATCTTAAAAAATGTCATTTTGAGTACGTGATTATATGAAATGAAATAAATGGGAAATTGGATATTTTTTATTTTATTAATTTCTATGCTTTCTGTATTCTTTGTATGCGAAAAAGTAAAAAGAAAGTGGTGAGACGCATTAGATCTTTTTATCATGTCAGATTATGATATTGTTTTAGGAATGAGGTTTTGTGACGTTAGCATAAACCCGTAGGCAAAAAATAGAAATTTTATTATCTGAACGAGCACGTCAAAAAATCAGCTTATACTAACGCGTTACCATTGCATTTACGAAAGCTATGATTAAAAAATAAATAAGTCAATGACTACAGCAAATAAAACCGAGAAAAATATCATTTTGAGCAAATGATTACATGAAATGAAATAAACGGGAACTGTGATATTTTTTTTAACTATAAATGCGAGACAAAGTTTTTTTTTTTTTTTTGGATCGTTTGCAATACTAAAGTGACTCGTTCAGTGAAACGATTAAAATGAATAAAAATATAATTTAACTCGCACGAACACGCGGTGCTTGGCCGTTCAAGAAATGATGTTCTGACATGATACATTGAAATATCCATAGCAGATTTCATTTTAATCTTTATTTCCTACTTTATTTATTACAATATATAGAGTGTTTAACCACTTTTTACTTTCTTGCATACGTTGCAGTATACGGAAAGTACACTCATGTCCATAAATTAAGGATAATGCAAGTTCAGGAAAAGAAAGAGCCAGAAGCAAAAGAAACGTGACTACTTTTAAAGCCTATTTATTAAATAAAAGGTAAAGAGTAAAGAAAAGATGCTATATGTCTGATATTATCAAAAAACGCACTTTTTTGCTCCTTGGTGTAAATTAAAAAGGGAATATCCTTGTTTACAAAACTCGATATTACATGGTTGATATGATGGTTAATAAATAGTATACTTTCAAGACGAGGCAATACTGTCAGTACAACGTCTAGGCATGCTGAGTATCAAATTATCGATTTCATCTTGGAGAATATTACATCACTAATCAAGTAATGCTCTATCGAAGTACCGGTAGACATGTAGGAGGTGGTTGAGGGCTGCAATTCGTTGACCAAGCAGGCCATTATACTGGACTCAATTCCGAAGAAAATGTTGGTCAGTTCATACGGGTGATATCCTCTGATCGAAGACATTCGATTACGATGTTTGCACAGTGATGACAAGTGTTATCATTCATAAACACGAATTCTGCGTCCATGGAACCCCGGAACAAACGTACATGTTGTTCTTGAATGACGTTCCGACAGATCTGGCCTTTCATGGTTCCAATTTGAACATGCAGAATAGTTTTGGAATACAGAAAAATTCCTCCTCAAAAGAGCAATCCTGCATCACCGTAGCGGTGTCGTTCAATGATGTCCTCTTGGTGGTAACGGGTACCTGGTGCTCTCCATATGAAAGTCCGGAGAGAATCAGACCACAAGTTAAATTTAGACTCATCGGAAAACATCAAACAAGCCACTGTTGTGGTGTCCACAATGCATGCTCTATACTCCAAGCTGTAATGAACTGATCCTGGTCGATCAAATAAACGGGTGCGTTTAAGTTTGAATGTTTTATTTACAGCTTTATACAATAACAAAAAACAACAACACGTCCTCTAGGTTAATATTCTGGGAAATATTTACATGTGGGATAATAATTCCACGACTATCATAAGGAAAAACTAACCGGCTGTTAGCTTATTCAGCTACTACAGTAGCTCAAGATATATACGGATTACTCCCGGTAGATCTTTAATCGATAAATTCGAGATCACGTGATATCTCTTCAGCTGTCCAGCTCTTCAGCTCAGATCACAGCTCGTCTCGGATCAGCTCGACTTCTCATCGTATCAGCTCTCTCGTCCAGTCTCTAGCCGGATCAGCTGGTATCGTCGTCTCTTCCTTCCAAAACCTTCCCTTTTAACCTTGGTCAAACTCCGCCTCTCAGGTTCGCATTGGCGCGCTAGAGATGCCGATCATCCAATAATTCTTCAGAAATATTTCCAATGGTCAGCAGTAACCGTGGGGATATTTTCCACTCATCTACGCCCTTAACAGAATCTTCACAATAAGGGAATTATTCACATATAGAGGCTTCAGTACTTCTTTCTTCAATGAGTTGTAAAACGCATATGTTCATTATCGGAACTTTATTCCAGTTCGGGAGGTCAATAGAAGAAATAGCTACATCTGGTGTTTTGTCACGGGTTCCTTCTTCAAAGAGCCGCAAATACATGCGTGTTTCATTATCTGACTTCATTCAAGTCCAAAGGGTAACATCAAAGCGAGAAAAACACAAAGGCAATCACAAAGGAAGGAACCGTCCCACCGCTGGACAGAAGTAGTGATGTTCGAACATGTGTCTCTTCAAAGGAAGATAAGTTTTACGACTTCTTTACAAGGCTAACCGCAGGCGGCAGTGAGTCGCAGTAAATAGAACACATCTGACAGGCCTGCGAGTATATAGACGAATCTACCCTAAGCGTCTTCACACGGACTGCCTTGAAACTGTCGTACAAGCGGATGAAGAGAGCTGACGAGACAGGTCCAATGCTGTGCTCCATCTGTTGTTTTTTTGGCAGTAAATGCCAAACATCGGTCCTCATTCGCCGTTTATTTTGATGGCTACCTTACTGTAACCATTATATTACCATCATCTAGGAATAGCTACCAAAACCTGACACTCTGGGTAGAGTTCAAAGTTCCGATAACTCTAAAAAGTAAAAAAATCAGACAGCCGATAATTCTAACAAGTAAAAAATCATCCAAATGCTTCCTTTGTGTCATAACTATGCGGTTATTGCATTGAAAGGCTTATAAAGCGCTTACGAATAATTTTACATCTCTGCTTGTATTCATTATACATCATTCTCTTACATTCTCGTCATTATGACGAACTATTAGTGTTATGGATGTCCTGCAATTTGCATATGATTTTTGAAGATGTGTGCAGTCATTTCACGTGTGATATATGTATTTTAGAGTTTGATTTTCGCGTGACACTGAATTATCCTTAAATTATGGACATGAGTGGGGAATAGAGAAAGTATAGTAAACATCAAAAAATTCGGACTCCAGATTTTGAAGAAAATTTACGTTTTCGATCTCTTTGAGTTTGAAAGACGCATTTTTGAAAAAGGCATCTGTCTGTGACAAAAAACTCGAATTTCAGCTAGACGATTGGAATTTGGGATACTGTCTTTACACCAAATTTGCCTATTTTTTAAATCAAATTTTGAGTAAAACCTGTTCAGATGAAGTCCAGTTGTTTTAATATAATTGAATATGATGATTACAAACGGAAGAGAGCTAGATAGATAAAATTCGGTTCACATATTTAACAGCTATATTGAAAACATCTGTCAAATTTTGTGCAGAATCCAATAACGGGTGACTGCTCTGTGGGTCCGTCCTTTTAGAAATAAGTAAACACGATAATTCATAAACACAATGACTTAAATATATCAAATCGGATAATTCATGTGAAGTTTTAAGCTAAATTTTAGTTTCAACCAGTTCAGTAAATGCCGGCTTTACACTCGGTCAGTTATAAGCTTAAAAGTAGACAATGCATGAGCAGAAAATGGATAAAAAATATTATATGGTCGATGGCAACTACTTGTTCCGATGGGGCAATTACATGCCGCTGTACAGAATTTTTTTCTTAAAGCGCAGGCGTAAGTAGAATTTCGTGGAGCTTTTTTTAGGGGGGGGGATTGAGGACTTATCTGATTAATTCGAACATTTTTTTTCTCTTTCTGATGCAAGACTTTTTCTTGTATACAGCCGACCACCCCTCCACCACTGAACGAAGCAGTATCGACAGGATTTGTTGTGCCCGACTGCGGACTGTAGCAATGTCCATCCTTACATTGACCGAACCTGCCAAACTGATATTCTCTTCGAGATGATTGACAACAAAGTGATCAAATACTGACCACTTCCTCCTCTGCAAACTTTCAAACAGTTGGCAAAAAACTGACAATTTTAGACATCATGTCCTTCAGAGTCCTAAGATTTGGGTTAAGGCTCATATTGGGATATAAGGACACGAAAAGGCGAATCAATATGCAAAGATGGCGGCACATAAAAAGAGTGTTAATATAATTGTCCCAAAATCAAATGGTCTCTTAAAATGGGAATTGAAAGAAGAAATTAATCGACAATGGTTTGACGGACGGTATATGTCCAAAATAGGAAGAGTGGAAGAGTAACTTACGATTTTATTCCTAATCCAGAAATAAAAATAAGAAGATACCATTCACTGGTAATCCAAATTATATCAGGACATGGGAAATTCCCTGCATATTTTCAAAGATTTGGAAGAATGCAGGAAAATAGATGCATTTGTGGAGGAATCGGTACTGTTTACCACTATTTAAAGGAATGCACAGAAATCTCCGAACACAGAAAACATCTGCAAGTTGAAAGCAATGACTCGAGTTCAGTACTGATGATTCCAAGTAATCTTAGGATTCTGAATGACATGGTGTCTAAAATTGTCAGTTTTTTGCCAATTGTTTGAAAGTTTGCAGAGGAGGAGGTGGTCATCATTTGGCCACTTTGGCGCCAATTATCTCGAAGAGAATATCAGTTTGACAGATTTAGTCAATGCAAGGATGGATATTGCTACAGTCCACAGTCGGCCACAGCAAATCCTGTCGATGTCGCTACGTTCAGTGGTGAAGGAGTGGTCGGCTGTACACAAGAAGAAGAGTCCTAAGATTACCTCGTACCCTCAGTACTGAACTCAAGTCATTGCTTTCAACTTGCCGATTTGTTCTATGCTCGGAGATTTCTGTGCATTCCTTTAAATAGTGGTAAACAGTACCGATTCCTCCACAAATGCATTTATTTTCCTGCATTCTTCCAAATCTTTGGAAATACGCAGGGAATCTCCCATTGTCCTGATATCATTTGGATTACCAGCGGATGGTATCTTCTTATTTTTGTTTCTGGATTAGGAATAAAATCGTAAGTTACTCTTCCACTCTTCCTATTTTGGACATATACCGTCCGTCAAACCATTGTCGATTAATTTCTTCTTCTGATGCGAGACTGTTATTTTAGAAGAATGAATTTTAGTAAGTGATATTTATATCATATTTGTAAATTTTTATCAAATTTTGAATGAAATTCTTTCTTAAGAAGTCTGTCCGAGTTTATGTGATCAATGTATCTAAAAAACTTTAAAGGGTAGATGGATAAAATTTGGTATACAGAACAAGCGTGGGGTACTCTTGTTTTAAAGTGTGGATCCATATCAAATTTGGAAGTAAATCCATTCAGATATTGATTTGTTTTCTTTCCGTTTGGGCTTTCACATACAAACATGCGAGATAACCAACCATGGAATGTCTCAGATAAATAAAATTTGAAATGCAAACTTGAGTTTAAAATTATACTTCGGTGTCAAATTTTGTTGTCAACGAAATGCTAATATTTGGCATGTGTTTAGCATTTTTGCTGAATCTATAAACCTTAACAAATTATTTGGCAATTAATCCCTGGAATGAAATTAATAGTATAAATAAAATTTTGCGTTTTAGATGCGTTTTTTCAAGTTTACTTGAAACAAAAATTTTATACAAAACAACAATTGTAATAAAAAAAATCCCATACTAAACTTGATGTATTTAAGCCTGCCATTGTGTTTTTGAACGATCGCAGTTACATGTTTCTAAAAGTACAGACAACCAATCCTTTGTTGGATTTTGCTCAAAATTTGATGTCTAGACTAAAGATGATAATTCTGCTAATCGAATTTTATCTATCTAGCTCCCTTCGTTTTGTAGCTACCGTGTTAAATTATATTCGATCAGCCGAACAGACAGACTTTCGCTAAGTGCATTGAGTTAAAAATTTGGTTTAAAGACAATATGTCGTTACAAACCTGTAATTTTGCTTCCTGTCATTGTAAGAAAGACCGTTTTATGATCAGCCCTGTTGCGCGCTGAGCGGGTAATTTCTGAACTTGGTGACAAAATGGATATTGCTGGAAACTTCGAGAACTTTCCCGATCTGTCCAATAGAAACCGAGATGTGCCATGATTGGGCCTAGAAGGTTCTCGGTGCGCCTCTTGGGAGCTATAAAGGGCCGGCAGTCTCGAGCTGCAGAGGTGAATTGAATTGAGCTGGAAACGGAGCCGAAGACAAGTGGAGTCTTCGAGAAAATAACGTAGAAACGCTGAACCAGCATGCTGCAGAACCAACGTTCAGTTTAGCGAGTGCTAAACTGAACTGCTGTCTACAGAGTCCTGTTCTCTGTACTGTCCTGTGTTCGTCTCGGCTGTACTTCGTCTATCCGACGTCTTTGTGTTTATGTCTTCGTGTAAATTATGATGATGATGATGCCGTGTCCACTTTTTACTACGGAAAGTGGGGTGCAGTAGTTTCTAAGGGTATGGACCTCTGAGCACCCGAGGACAGAAGTCCGACTTCTAGCTCAAATGAGGATGTAACACACCCAAACGCTCGCATAGCCCCTTTTTACTGGATGGCACAGTCACACATCTCATAGATGGATCACAAACAACCATGTCCGAATCGGGACTTGAACCCGGGACTTGCAGAACACGAGGAAGACACGCTACTTCTATGCCAGAAAGTCGGCATTCGTGTAAATAAATATCGTTATTGTTTTTGTACTCAGGCCTGCTGATTGTGTATCTTCACGCTATACACTTAGTACAAAGGTACCCCATGAGATTCGTAAAATTATCAAATTTCTTCCGTCTAGGTTAAAACTTCTTATGAGTTATCTTTTTCACGGACAGACATTTTTAAAAATGTATTTTTCTAATTTAGAAAGGTCTAAAACAGGTAGATTCGTGCAATATCTCGTGTCCGAATTTTTTTATGTTACTTGTTTGTTTCCCCTATAATGCACAACACAATTTTCATGACCGGAATTCGAAGCATAAAAAATCTGAGTTTAGTTTAGTTGTATTAACGTCCGGTTGTAAACCTAGCTGTTTAAATAAAATCTTTAAAATTATAGTCGCTAGGGAATAGAGTGGTGTTATGTTTGTAAAGCAACACTAGGGCTATTTTGGGACGGACCTCGTAATTCTGAACTTCGGTCAGATGACGAGGATGACATCTGAGCTGACATCCACTTCACACCAGCGGGATGACATTTAGCTTTAAAGAATTTAACGCACAATAGAGCCTCATACACGACAGTTCTTCAATGGAATCGGGTTTGAACCTGAACCCCCATGGCTCAAGAGCCGAAACCGGTACTTACGTATTACACCGTCTTCGCCAACGGTTTAGTGATTCATTGGCGACGGGTTTAAATGTGGCAATAAAGATCAAAGGATTACATAATTGGCGGTTTAGTAACTCATTGGCGACGACTTCAAATTTGGTGATAAATATGGGCGGTATAATACATAAGTACCCCGAAACCTTACTAACAGGCCACAGCCGCCAGTAAAAATCTGAACCTCCTAGCGTTCGTGACTTTGTCCAAGTTCTAAAATCTTACGCGTGGAGATCACACTTATTTTAAGATGTATACGAGAAAATTCCAGGGAGATCGCACCGTTCGAACTTACCTCGTGATTACCCTTTATATGAATCCATATTGCACAAGTATACTATATGAGTAGCTGGCACGTTGGAATGATCGTAAGCAGTAGAGTTTCACGTTTAAGACCCGACTCCACCGCGTAAGGGGATCAGTTGCACATTTAATATGTCAGGGCGAAACGTCCTGCTGCTGGTGTGTTGTGGAGACTAGGTGCAAGCTCAGGTGTCGTCCTCGTCATCTGACCGTGGTACAAAATTACGAGGTTCTTCCCAAAATAGTCCTAGTGTTGCTTTACAATGGGATATTAATATAACTAAACAATATGAATAGCATAGGTTTAATTTTATAATATACATAGTACAGATATAAAACTATTATTATATTTAATACTAGTTGCCTCAGGCGACCAATTGGTTCGAAAGGAATACTGGTTATCTTTTCAAAAAATTAAATCGTTTAGACATAGCATCGTGTCAAATATTAAGACATTAGAGTCATGCATTTTAAGTCTTACTTAAATTATGTATTTGAACCTCTCTTATGGAGACCAGCCCCATTCTATCATAGTACTAATAAAGTTTGAATGTGCATTCATCGTTCTTCTAAATTTAAAAATATTGTTAACACTTTTTTATGCATCTTTTAAACTACATAAACACTAAAAAGTTCTTTACATTTTAAGGATGAAAAAGAAAGAAAAAAAAACTAAAGTAAAAATAAGGATTAAAATGAAATCTGCTGTGCATATTTCAATGTATCATGTCAGATCATTTCTTGAACGGCCAAGCACCGCGTGCTCGTGCAAGTTAAATTATATTTTTTATTCATTTTAATGGTTTCATTTGAATGAGTCACTTTAGTATTGCCAACGACCCAAAAAAGACTTTGCCTCGCATTGATTGTTAAAAAAAATATAACATTTCAATGTTTATTTCCTTTCATCTAATCACGCGCTCGAAATGACATTTTTCTAGGTTTTATTTGCTGTAATCATTAACTTTTTTTTTAATTGGAGCTTTTGTAAATGCAATGTCAACGCGTTATTAAAAGCTGATTTTTTGAGATGCTCGTGCAGATAATTTTTTTATTTTTCGTCTAGAGAGTTTTGTTGACGCCAAAAACCTCATCCTATAAACATGTTCTGACATGATGAAAAAATTCCAAAATTCAGCAAAAATTCGAACAACATTATATCGGCGACATTAAGTAAAACTTTATTTTATGTTATATTTTGGGAAATTATAGCGAGGAAACGCTAAAATTCCACTCAATGTTCAATGAAAACCTTTTTTAAAAAATCATTATTGACGAGGTGCACATTCCCATCCTCCACGGTATACTTGTGCCAAATCTGGTACATGTAGGTCAAACGGTTTAGTCTGTAAAATGTCAACGCAGACACCTGCATTTATTTTTATTAGTAGTAATTTTTTTAAAGTAATGTAAAAATGTTTTCATTCTATAAATTTACTTCGAAAATAAAAGTTAACATTTCAATTAGAAAATCCTTAGAAAAAATCAGAATAAAATTTTGAACAATTCCTTTATTAATAATCACTCTACTTTTCTATACTGAAAAGTAGAAAGAAAAAAATTCCTTTATTAATAATCACTTTCTACTTTTCAGTATAGAAAAGTAGAAAGAACAATTATTTTATTAATAATCACCTTCAACTTTTCAGTATAGAAAAGTAGAAATACAATTTCTTTATTAATAATCACTTTCTACTTTTCAGTATAGATTAAAAATGATAAAAACATAATAAATTACAAATCCTTATTATGGGGGTTTTAGTCATCTGAAAAGTTGTTACATTAATTAATCGATTAAAGAAACACAATCGATGCTTATTGTGCTCGTTTCTCACACAATCTATGGCAAAAGACAAGGGTTAGGGCCCGACGGCCTAAAGAGGCCCTCTGGTCTAATTGTTTTATGACCTCCCCAGATTACCTTTTTGTTTTTGAAAAGCAAATTTTAAAAAATCATTAAACATAAAACAAACTTTCTATTCAATTTGGGAGCAATTGGTCCGTAAGTCTATGCCTTAATCAGACTCTGGGCAAGGGCATCCATCACATCCTCGTAAAGAATTTTATCAATTATTAAAAAGCCCCTCTTTAACAGTTAAATGCATAAATAATCCAATTCATAATTCTATTCAAATTTATATAATTAATCTCCATTAAAAATTTATTTCGCACAAAAATTCTTTAAGTTAGAAAAATTAATGTTTCTTCAATTCATATGGTTTGTAAAACATTTTCTGTTCAATGCGATTTTTAATGCAGTTTACACACTAGTCTTTCTCTAATTAAATTCGTCTAATAATACATAACATCTAAGAATTCATAAGAGAAAACAAGAAAATAGAATAGAGTTAATAGTAGAGAATACAAGAATTTAGTACCCATTTCGCAAAAAGTGGCCTAACTTGTAAATAAAACTAATGAATATATTGTACAGTACCTCTGCAAAAATATAAGCCTATTTCCTGGCTTACAATTTATCCTTGAACTACACATCTTCTTTCGCAATTAATAGGAAGAAAATTCACAAATGAAATACTTTCAATTGTTGGTTACAGTTAAAAATGAATGTATTTGAAAACTACCGATTTTATTATTTCAGCATGGATTGTGGTTAAGCAAGACTTTTGAGTCAATTAGCATAGTGGTAAAGGAAAAATACAGTATTTGCTCTCAAACAAATTATCCTCTGTCAGTCAAAAACTAATTAGATGCTAATTGTACTTAACAGTACCATTCTTCAGTTGAATTCATTTAATTGGCATTTAAGTGTCAAAACTAGTTTATTATCTCAGTAAAAGCTGTCTAAACCATTTGAATAATTGCATACATTTTGAACCTACAATGTGGTTTAAATCCAATGGAGTGAAAGGGTTGATAGAAAAGAAATAGGTCATATAGAAGAATACACATTCATTGCCTGTGCCAGTTTATATTAAGAAAAAAAATTACAAAATAATAATAGAACATGAATGACAGAATATACATAGATAAAAAAGATTCAATGTTATTTATTAATGACTTAATTTTTTTTTAATTTTTTATCAGTATTAAAACTAATCAAGTTAAAAAACAGTGGACATTTTTAATACTCCAATTTTCTTGGATTTTGACATACTGAATTAGAATAGTTAGAAATGACCTAAGAATTATTTCGATGAGATAAATTTCAACTTGAAAATCTGATATAAAAATCATGATACAGGCTTTTCTATAGGTAACTATCAAATCAAAGAAAAAAAATATGGAAAAAACCTTAACAAATTTCCTGAAACATATTATTAAAAAGAACATTGTATTTAAAGAGCGCTAATGCTGCTACAACTAGAACACAAATGAAATGAACTAAATAAGCAATAAGATTTAAGTTAAAAGTAAAATTCAAAATCAAAATGGGGAAAAAACCAAAAACAAAAGTATCCGCTCTTAGGATTTTTTCAAGGGTCACTCTCAGGCAGGGATTCAAACCAGGATTTTTTTCTGTGAGGGGTCTGACAATTCATCAAAATATCGACCCCTCTTAACCCGAAAATCCCAGAAAGGATGAGTCAGGACATTAATTAGTATCACAGAAATACAAGAACAATTTTGACTTTTTTATATTTATTTGGATTTATGTCTGAAAAGGAAGAAATCTCTTTAGCCTCATAAATTCTGCATCCTCGAATGAATATCCAAAAATGAAAAAATAAGTAAATTACTTTTAAGAGTTTGCACACAATGATAAAGCCTAAATGCTGCTTAATTCCAACCAAATGCAGGTATAAGTAACTATCATATCAAAGAAAAACAATATGGAAAAAACTAAACAAATTTCCTGAACCATAAATACAAGATTGCCTGTCCCAATTCACTTCCAACAATATCAGCTCCATTAAAATCTACAAATTTTTTTTTGTCAGGACTGTATTTTGAAAATATCCATAGAGTGGATTTTTTTTACCAAGTTAATTTAGTATTAATGCATTTAAAAAGAGAATTTTCAACATCTTAATCACTGGCAGAAACATCACAACTTAGAAATGCATTAAGAATGTGAAAGTAGGATTGGATTTGTATTTTGAAATGCAATATATTAATTGTGCAAAGCATAACATTATCATATGGCAATCCCCCCCCCTTAGCATCACTTTCAACACACACAATACTAGATCTTAATTTTATTTCAAATTACTAGATCTTAATATTTATTTATATATTTTCTTAATGTTGCTTTACAAAACATTTGAAATGAATTAAGCAATTTTAAAAATTGTCCTGGATGGATTTTTTTTTTTTATTTAGAAAAAAAAAAAAGGCTTCACAGAATTGTTTTAAAAATTCCCAATTTTTCTTACTTTAGAATCTATTTCTGAAATAGTGATTGGTACTAATATAGAATTTTTTACAACAATACACAAGATTTTTTTTTTTTTAAATTTAAAACCTATACATTATTTTGGATTAAAATATGTCGGTTTCGCACATTATTTGTGTGAAAAAAGAAAATTTCATATTAGCAAGCATGAAAGCAAAAGCAGATTCCTTATTATCTAAGTTAATATTTAAAAAAATAATCAATATTTAAGTAAAAGAATGAAATGATCATAGATAATACTTTCTAGATATTATTATTATTTTTTGCTAAATATATTGCTAAATACATTGATACTATTTTTGCTAAATACATTGAAAAGAACTTAAATATGTACCTACACAAATTATGACATGCCTTAAAACTGAGCTTTTTTACATTATATTTTCAATAAATATTGATGGTTTTAACATTAATTAAATTAGTGTTGTTGTTTTTTTCAAACTATTAAACTTTAGTATATGCCCATATTAACAATTTCAATTTAAGGAATGAAAGAAAATATAAAAGCATTTTCTTTATTTGTGGAAATATAAATTATGTTCAAAATAAAGGTTGAAAATCACTTCTCACACTATTGAAAACTTTTTAGTACAAAAATTGTTTTTCTTTTAGGATGCTAATTTGCTTAGTTTTATTTATTCTTTTATATTCAGTTATAAAGAATTACAATAGGTGTAAAAATTTCAAATTGAAGAAAAATTTCTAAAACTTTCCTCTTTTAGCTAGATGACTTATTTATGAACAATGCAATCAATATTGTTGCATCTAGTTATCATTAACAAAGTGTTATACACATTCACATATATATAAATACATAGAAAAATGTAAACAAACATGATTAATGAAAATATACAGAAATCTTCTCAAACTTATGCCATGAGAAGCGAAAAGGTAGTTTTCCTATAAATTAACTATGTAAAATTAGAATACGAAGCTAAACTCAGAAGATAAAATGCATGTTTTACCTTCAATTTCTAAAATGTGCACTACACAGTGTAAGTAAATTAACATTAACAAATTTAGAAAGTAACAATGCTAAATAGTGACAATTGACCATTTTATAGAAATTAAATATATTGCCTGTATTATTTAAATATGTACTCTTTTAAATATGTTTAATACAAACTGAATTTTAAGTTATAAATAATATGATTATGATGACTTCTTTTTTTCTCTTCTCGAAAAAAAAAGTAATTGTAGTTGTCTTTATCAAAAAAATGACATCAGCAACAAACATTTCAATTTTATTGATTCCAGCAAAATTTCAGAATACACACAACTGAATATCACAGCCAAAATTAGCTGGTAGTTTAATTTTGAGCGATATTTTATTGACACCACAGAATATTTTTTTAAGAAGGAAATTCATACACAATGGAAAGGAATTGCAGATATGACATAACATGAATAAAAATTAATATTTTTTAAATTTTATTTTGCAAACTGCATGCAGATATCAATACATAGATAAGATTTCTTTTTAAAAAAACAATAAAAAATATGATATAGTATTTTGAAGCTTGATGAGAAATAATTACTAAAAAATGCAGTCCTGAAATTTTTATTACAGGGTATGAAGAAAAAGGTACCTAAACTACAGATATATTTTCTTATTTCAAAAAATTCAAATATTGAATGCAGCTGTGGTTTTCAAATGTATTTATTATTACAAATATTATTAAAATAATCAAACAGGAAACTCAATATAAGTGTATTTTTGTTCATCTATAATGCATAAAAAAGTTTTAAGCACACACAAGGAAAAATATAAACACAGCAAAAGTTTTCAGTGATCTTAAAAAAATAAAAATATTACTTTCAAATTTCACTTGCATTAAAAAAAGGTACTTTAATAAATTTGAAAATTTTATTATAATATAAAATTAATATTTATGAGAAAAAAACACATCCCCCCAGCAAATTAATGCTTAAAGTAGCCGAGTGTATCTTCAAAAAATAAATTAATTACCGTCATTACTTTCTTTCCTTTAAATTATGTCTTTAATTTGCAATTTATAGAAACTAATTTTTAGCAGTTATAAATGATAAAAGATTATTATTATTTTTAATATTTTGGGATTCAATCATTGCATGGATGCATCGGTTTCCATGATTTTTATCACGAGTATGATCTTATGAATACATGCAAATAATTTTCATCACAAAAGTAGATTTTTATAAGTAAATAATAGCTTATGTAAAAACAATGTCACAAATATATTTTTTTAAAAAACTAGGGAGCAAGGGGGAAAAGAAAAGTACAGCTCAACTACAGATGATACATTGTACTAAGATTCTGTCTTCACCAGAACACTAGACGAAGATTGAACTTCGTCTTTGCTGGGACCTTCAGAGGGTGGCATAACTGGTACAGGTTCTTTCCTAAATTGAATGTTGTGCTTCTCTTTAAATTCATTGATTTCTTTACCTTTCTCCTCTATTTGTTTATTTAATGTTTCCAGTATCTTTGTTAGCTGTAAAGATAAATATGATAATATTAATGGTTTTCCTTTTCCCTTTAGAATATTTAATTTGTAAATACACAGATACCTATTAATTATTATCTCCAAGAAAGCAAGGTAAATGCAACATTTTATTAGGAATGAAAATCTAATTGTAGCAATCATATAATTACAGATGATACAACATCAATACAAGCTTGAAACACATATAATCTTTTGCTGAGGTCAACAGCATTTTTAAATTTCATTTTCTAAGATATTGGATTCAAACAATATCTGCAGCAACATCAGTTTTGTTAATGCTTCAGATGGTAGCATCTAATCCTATAAGACTCTTTCTAATAATAAATATTATCACATAGTTCTTACTTAGGTATTAAATAGCAAGAGCTTGAATTCAATTCTTTGTTCCAGGCAGTGCAGGAGGGGGGGGGGTACATGTGAGGTCTGAATTGACCCCCAAGATTCTTAAATCAGTGAAATGCTTCCTCAAAACTAATTAAACGGGTACTGCTTCAGACACAAGACAAAGATTATCATTTACAAAAGACACACACACACACACATAAATAAATAAAGGAAAAGGGAGAAACATTTTTATGGGAAATATGATTACATATTTTAAAACAGAAAATGATGAATTTAATTATCTTCCTTGTTCATATAAAAATATATCTTATTTTCTTGTTTACTACTTCTAGATGCTAAAATAAAGAACTTAACGAGAATTTGCTATGCTTATATTTTAAGTTAAAGGTTGAAGTGGGTTTTGAAATCAGAAAGCACCACTAGCAACTGTATGGTTATTGATAGATATCAATTTCATACAAACTACTATTAGGATGCTTATTTCACAAATATATTTACACTTCAGTTAAAACAGAATTCATTAAAAAAAAATAAATTTCTTTTTAATCTCAAAAGAATATTTTACTTTATTTTTGACCAACACTTGATATAACGAAGAGGAAAAGCAACATATCAATACAAGTTTAACAAAACTTTATTAAAATTTACAAAAACGAATTATAATACAATATTCTGAATTAATGTTTAAATTTGTCCTGTTTATAAAACTATTTGATTCTACTAAGCCTTGAAAATATACACAAGAAATCTACATTTTTTTGCATGAGAGCCTTTCTTTTCCTGAAACAGAATTTCTTGCTGAATGTTAAAATTGGTGAATGATAAAACCTTAGATTGACAGTTATGTATAATTTTGCAACATATAAATGAGATTTTGATTTAGGTGCATAAAACTGTTTACACTAGAACTGGAACATAACTCATGGCAATAATAATAAAATGTTAATCACAATCCTTTTAATATTCTAAAAAAAACCACAACAAGCTATTAAATAATTTTAGAAATACAGAATTGGGGGAGGGGGATATTAGAGTCATAACATGCAGTTTACATGAGTTGATGCAAAAAATTATAAGAAAAAATTAGAATTTGAAATCATATATTCCAATTAAGCATTTTCATTTTTTAAAAAACCAGCAAAATGCTCAATTTTAATATAAAAGTGAGAAACCTCAACTCATGGATTATTTCTTACTACACCCTAGCATATTTTGATTGTTCCTTTAGTAGTAGTTGAACTTTCTAATTTATCTGCAAAGTTTACACTCTAACTTTTTTTTTCTCTTCCTTCCTTGCAAGCAAATTTGAATAAATAAAGCAGTAAAAGAGAATTAATATCCTTCAAGGACAATGTATCAGCATATTTAAATGAATTGTTGACAATAAGCAGATTATAGTTACACATGCTAATGATGTTGAATTTCCTTTTTGCATTCCATCATTTCTTTAATAAATAAAACCATACAAATTACTGCATATGTATATGTATAAATCTGCAAAATTAGTTTATTGATACATTACTCGATATTTTTTCAAAAAAAAATTTAAACTCCTTTTATGACAGCTAACTGAATAATAATTCTACCATACACTTCCAAGACATTTCAATTCTGTATCTAAGCACTGTGAATATATAATGGATGGCATAATAGTATTATTTCAAGAATCTAGGTCTGTTGAATTTTCCTTAGTAGTTGTAATACTAAAAATCTTGCATTTTCTCGCTTCCAAGCTATATGGAGAGAAACAGCTGATGATTATCAGCAATTTAAAATCACAATCTTTGTCCCAAATGGTAAAATTCTCAGGCCAAAACCAAGTTACAAACTGTTCTTTTTTATCAATCTTAAGTATTGCTACCTATATTGCAAGGACTATAAAAATACAAAAAATCAAGTACTTTCCAGGACTTTTAGTTATAGCAATATAAAAAGTAAGAAATTTTCAAAGACTGGGAAATCTGGATAATATATACATTAGATATATATAATAAATTTTAAAACTGCAAATTTTAACAGTTGAATTTTAGCAAGATATACTTCATTACACATTTATACTATTTTTATTTATAATTATCATTTAACGCCTGGAACAACAAAGGTTATAAATTTAAAAGGAAAAAAGAAGAGACAAAGCAGCTCAATGTTTTAATCACCTTCTTTCAATAAAAACAGAACATTAATTTGTTAGATAACCTGCAATAAATATTAGATGAAAAGCCAAACTCGCTTATAATTAACCTTAACACAATTTTTAATTAAAATCTTTTTTTTAAATTAATTAAAGTTTTAACTATTCATTTTTTTTCATCATCAGGGAAAAAATGTAATTCTATTTTTGTTTTATTTGAGAAATTAATAAAATGGCATTATATATATCAAGGATGCACAACCCTTTCAGCATGAGGGGCCAAAATATGAAAAAAGATCATGACGAGGGCCAAAGCAGCATGTGAATGCTAAAACATGTTATAAACATGAAAAAACATTTTTTGTAGCAATATGCATGAATTACAATTATTACTTTATTTTTTTTACTTACCCACACATTATGCAATATATAAATGAATAAAACACTTTACCTCCCCAAAAATGTTTCCTGCTAAAAAGATGGCAAACTCGAAAAAGAATAATGGAGGAAAACGTTTTGGTAATTATATAGAGAACACAATTTAAGTTTTGAGAAAAAAATTAGGTATCAAAATTAGGAAAAACAAATGTGATGGCTGGCACTGAATATTTTAAGTAATTGATTTTATGTTGAGCTTAAGATCGGTTGTTGCAATATGTAGAACAGAAGAAAGGCTCTCATTTGCTATTCTATTCCTTATTTTTGAATGGTTTAAATTCATTAGTGAGAACCTTTGCTCACAAAGAAAGTTGCACATGCAGCTGCATTTTGCTTTAAGAACGAAAATTCCTCGGTTAAGCCTTTATAAAATTCTAATATCTGTTTTTCTATGAACTGATTTTTCAAAAAAAAAAAAAAAAAAAAACAGAATTCTGTTAATCAATTAAGGCTAACTACATACTCTCAGTCACTAGATTTACATCAAAAGAAAACAGAGAAAAAAAAGAAACATCAATTTTTGTTTGGCACTTTTCAAAATCTGAAAACTAATAATCAAATGCATTATGTAAGATAGATTTGAATTTGATCCTCATACTGCATTTTGATGTGTGGAAATTTTTCATGCCCACGAACTTCTCCCACACGAAAACTTGTACTCCCAGGTAGCTGTGAAGGGAACAAACTGAAAAGCCGTGTAATAAAATGTAAAACAATAAACAACTGTAAATTATTTATTCTGATGTAGACTCTGTTTCATAGCAGATTTTTTTCTCTTTACTTGAAAAAGTATTTCATTTTAAATTGATCTTTTTTTGTTAACAACATTTGCGGGCCAACTTCAAAGGCTACGAGGGTCGATTTTGGCCTGTGGGTCATAGATAGTGCATCCCTGATATATATACATATATATAAAGACAATTTTAATGTTTTTAAATTAAATAAAAAGGTTGAAAAATTATTTTAAAATTACTTACTTTAAAATTAGCATACATTTAATAGTTAATGGTTGAAAATTTGTATGCTATCCTACATAATATTGTATATTTATATATCATTCAGCATTTGAAGTTAAAATTATATTTTACTGAAGTTTTAAGGATTTCTAAATAATTCAAAATAAAATACAATCAGGGAAAAAAGAGAAAATAATTCATACTTGTTCTTTATTATGAGTTACAGCAGGCAGTACTTCTTTCACTGTCCTTTGAACTAAAACACCACCAATCATGCGATAGCATACTCGATCAGGATCCACACCTTTAAGGGCTTCAACAACTAAACTAAAGTAAATATATGTAAATACTTTTAAAATATGATTAATGTATAATTAAATAAGATGTTAAAGATCTTTTCAAAGTAATAGGATTTTAACACATACACCTAAAATAAAATACAAAATGGATTTTCACATTCAATTATAATTAAATTGCAAATTGTAATTTCAATTCAAAATAAAAAAAATTTGAAGAGAAAAAAAGCTTTAATACAATCTACATCGACCAGAAATTACAATCATTTCCAAAATTGCATCTACTGTAGTACTGAAATCATGTGTATATATAAAAACAATATATACAATAAAAATGACAGAAGATAATGAAAATTATGCAAATATATGAAAAATTTAATTTTTGACAGCTTGTATTTTTACTGTATGTATAAAAAATAATAAACTTGAAAATGCATCTAAACTAAAATAAGGAATTTTTAGTTTACACCCAATTTTATATTCAATATATTTTTTTATTGTTGGGATATCGAAACAATTATAATATAAAAATGCATTGCGGTGCGATCGTAGTTTAACCCCCTGCTTGGCGCAATTTCAAAAATCGCCACCACGCCATCCATGAATCACAAGCAAGAGCACAGGTCAACATTGCCGTATTTTCACCAACTTGGCGAAGAAGGGGGTTAAACTACACATTACCCATGCATTGCTTTATTGGATATTAATATATTCAACACAGTATTAAAATGGACACCGAGTTATAATTGAATGAGCCAGCTCCAAATTCTGCCAATAAAATGATTTTGGTTCACATACGTACTAATTTATCATTAATCCAGATTAGGACAAAAATAAAAACACAAACATTTAATCAATTTTAACTGCGAATATATATCAACTTATTGGAATTAAATACTATGAAATCACAATATTATTTAAAACCTAACTGTTCAATTTCATATATTTTTTAAATTTAATGTGGAATCTTTATATCACCAATATAAAATGTAAGTATAAAAATGTTTAAGTGTAATTCTCTTTGGATATTTTTTTCCAGTTAATATTGAAGTTGCATAAACCCATTTAAGAACCATTACAATATACAAATATTTAAACTAAATTTTTATTAATCCAACAAAGGTGCTTTTTATTTTTGTGTTCTAGAACTGCATTTAAAGAGATTATTTCCCTCTTCAACCAATTGCAAAACAATGAATATTGGAAAATGAAAGTAAGATAGCATTTTTTGAAAAAGAAATAGAAAAAAAAAAACATTTGAATATATTATGGTAAAAAAAGAATTTAAATACTTTAACAAGCATAACATATTCGTATCTCATACAAAGATTTCTTTAAAAAAACTTAATGTTTTCTTAGTTTGACTTATTAATCGTACATGCCAAAAAAAAAATCTGTTATTAAAAAAAATGATAGAAGATCATGCAATTCAAAACAGTTGAAGTCTTTTACATGCTTAAAACAAGTCATCGAATAAAACAGCGCTAAATAAATTTCCTAATCATAATTATTCAAAAAATATTTTCAGATGTTAAACGCATGGGTTACAAATGCATGCAAATTTAATTACCTGTGTTCATTTAAATCTTGCTCAACTTCAGTCAATTTCGTCACATAATTCTTTTGATCTTGTCTTAACTTATTAAAAATTCCAAGAATTTGGTCCTGATTAAGTTTTTTACTTTTTTCATTACTTTTTGTCGGTTTTCCACTTTCGGATGCCATTCTGAAATTTGTGTTTTTAGTTGAAGTATGAGTAAAGTTGAGATGAAAGAATTATTTCAGAAAAAGGAAGTTAAAATTTATTTCAACACTTTTGGCTGATCTGCTAGTGTACGTCTATTCAAATAGCGTTACTTACATAACATAGATAAGCTTTAAGCCTAAATTACTTATATCTTTGCTTTCTATTTATCAACTAAAGTACACACGCGTGATTCAATTAACCATGAGGCTACTCAGCAGTTTTCTCTGTTTCAGAAGTTAACATTTTGAGTGATTGTTATAGAAGCAGAGCTCAAAAAATAATTTCAAAAGAAGGATCTTTGTTAGGAATCATGTAATCGTCAAACTCACAATTAAAATAAAAATCAAGTACTTTGTGGTTTTGTGTATTTTAGAATTCATTGAGCTTCAAGCAAGAAGGCAAAGAATATGACACAGCAGCTTCCAGTAGTCAGCCTATGTTCTTGTGACTGTGCGACATTACGAAAACAATAGGAAAAGCCGAGTACTCTCTATTTTCATAATTAGACAGGCAAATATTTTCACTTGCAAAGATGTCATAGTTCATTTTAATAAAAATAGTTACATCATTTTAAATAGCTGGTGCTATATACAATACCAATAAAATCTAATTATTCTGTTAGGCTTAATTCAGAAGTTAAATCAACAGTCTAACGTACATCGCTCAACATAAGCAATTTCATTTCGTGACAATCTTTACTTTTCTTTGAATGCATCTTTTTCAATTTTTTTTGAATGAATGGATTTTTCATAATTAACAACTGAGTCTCGAGTCGGTATATCTAACCATAAATGTTATTTCGTTTTATCTTTTCTTCGTGCTGTTTATCTATTAACGATATATTAAATGAAATCTGAAAGAGAATCCAAATCTACAATATAAGATTTTACTATCAAATCAGGTTCTGTTGATTCATTATAATTTATTTATAGTTACAGCTTTAAAAAAATCGGATTTTTTTATTACTTATTACAGAAATTTTGATTGAAACAACAGGAAAAGCTGTTGAAATCCCTGCGTAAAAGCTTGCGAGCTGTGATTCAGGAAAAGGTTATGTGACTAAATATTAATTTTCTGCTTTTAGGAAAATTAATATAAATGCATAGTTAATTTTGTGGTGTACCTTTTTTTTGTGTCCAATTGTCCAATTTATTCGATTTTTTTTAATGAATACAAATTCGTAATCATTTTCTTTACACATTGGGAGAGAGAGATAAACAGTATTAACAGTGAAAACCACGATTATTTAATAGCAATAACTTAGATCATTAGACAAAAATATATGTAACACGTTTAGATATATATTCGGTTTTGAGATTTACTGTATATATTTTTATATTTAACCAATTTGCATAAATATATTTTTTTCAAACGCATAAAATAGTATATGACATCTGTTGTAGTTATAATATTTCTCTGATAGTTCACAAAAAATTGCCTTGATTTTTAATTTGTTACCGAATGCATCTTTCAAACTCAACCAAACGATTTTTTAAGTCATTAATGTTGTAGTTTTTATTCTTCAAAATTCCGAGTTAGTTGGTTTTTTCTGCATTATGTCATTAAATAAGAAATTGAATTTCAAGCAAATGTCGTGTTCTGTAGCTATTTTGGTAACTTCCAGAGAAAATTTTATTACTACATTCTCGTTATCAATTTTCTGTTATGCTTTTAATAGATTTTACATCAATTAATTTTACAAGAAATTGTATTATTTCAAGCATATTTGTACTATTAGTTTTCAGTAAGCAAGAGAAAATTAATTAATTCATATTTTTATAATTTTCACCCAGTTTAAATTTTTAACACATTTTTAAATGTTGTTTTCAATTATCGACAATTGCGGGAAAATGACTTGACGATATTTATCCATAATTATAGAATTTTATCCATTGATTTAATTAGAAACTAATTATAATTCTTATTTTCACTCTGCCTGTTCAAAATGATTTTTTTTCAAAGACATTATTATATCTTAATTTTAAATTCATAAAAGCTTTTATCTTTCTTGACAGATAAAATAAATTCTGACTGCGATATTAAACTTTTATAAAGCACCAAATGTATGGTTATTAGATAGTAATTTAAGTGAGATTGTTCAACAGTAAACTGTGTCTAATCCATATTATTATTTATAATGATCGCGGGCTGAAACTGCTAAATTTTTTAAGATAATTTCTAATTATCTATCATTGCTAAGAAATTTATTAATACTTCTAAGCAATGAAGAACATGTACTTTCGGTCTGAAGAATTACTTTTAATTTATAACAATTTCATATAAATATCTCGTAATAACACTTATTTAGATTTAGAAAATTTTCGACTTGATACGGGCGACGCTTAGTAAAGCTTTTATGGTAAAGTAAAGTAAAAAAAAAATGATGAAAGGAACGAATTTTTCTATCCCATAATTATTAGGAGCTTTGACACGGATTGATAATTTATTCATTGCTTCAAATGCGAATTCTTTTATTCAACTCCTAGCATTAACTCATACACTCTCTATATAAATATTGCTTGTTCAAATTTTCAATGAAATACTTTTTATTCATCCACTCGAGTTCAAGTACATTTTTTTAAAAACTTGTGGATGACATTTAATCTTAATACAATTTTTTTCAAGTACTAATTCATTAGTTTTTTATTGATTAATTAAAAACTAACTTTCTCGCCAAAAATCTTCATTTCCCCATCACCAAATAAGTAACGAATTCAGTTTCTTTTTCCCCACGCAAATGAGGTCAGACTCAACATGTTTCCAGCCAATTATTTCTAACGTTTCTGCTTATCTTCTTAATGTCTGATGCATTTAAAATTAAAAAATGTTATTTAATCGATTTTCCGGATTCATTGTGACGTACTTCCGAATTAAAAAATACAGAATAAAAAAAATTCTAATCTGTATTGCGTTAACCCAACAGGAGTAGAAAATCAAAGCATTTTGCGTGGCCTCATTTGGTGGTGAATCCTCAACTGGTGTTAAAAATTCAGCGCTAGTCTTACTTTTTGACCAATTATTTATAATAATTGTAACTTACAGGCCGGGGTAACACGTTAATTCTGCCGTGAACACGAGAACAAGAAAAATTGTAACTATTTAATAAAAAGTAACTAAAATTAAAAATTTTCTTTGTTGACCTTAGTAGGAATTGACTTAATTTACACACCCACACCCACACCCACCCACACACACACACACACACACACACACACACACA